>PVJH01020915.1:0-39751 GCA_004026705.1 Nesogale talazaci
TAAGAATGAATTCAGTGTCCTCTTTCTAAAACCCTGGACTGCCTCTTCAGTGCATCCTCAGACTTCATCATATTGTGCTGTCAAGATTAGACTGGGATCCATTCCTCCCATGGGTCTGTGAGCTTCCTGATGGCAACCATCTCATCTCATGCGTTTGAGATGCCCTCTCCACTCTCAGACGCCTCATCTCAAAGTCCTGAGAAGCTATGACAGGGATTGGAGCAGCAGGGGCATTCAGTACATGATTGTCGCATGAATGAGGACAACAGAACAGCACAGACACCCACTGTATAAGCTGTTTTAATGACGTGCTGTGTACAGATGATCAGACAAAAGAAATCTTCAGGGTGGAAATGATTGGATCAAAATGCCCCTTTAAGAACATACTGCCATCCATAAAAAATGGAATGGATATTGTAATTGAAGTGAGAGTTGCTAAATCTGTATCTCCAGGCACAAATCAGAACAGAGCTCTCAGCATGAAGCTCATGCAATAGGCTAACATTAGCATTACTATTAGTGTTCCGTAATCCTTCCTTCTCTTGGGTAGAAAATGCCTGTTTTGTTATCAAGCACATCTCATCAACATGTGTGTTATGACTTCTGGAAAAGTTTTATTTTTTTTTGATCCTATAAGATTCAATGGATCAGCAGAATATCTGCTATTTTTTGAGAAGCTGTGAAACTGATCCCAGGGATGAAAAGATATTTATTTGGCACTTTGCCTAAATGAAATCCAGAGTGACACTTCTTCTAAAATCTTATTTTCTTCAATACACACTGAGCATAAATTTAGCTCTCAGAGCCTAAGCCATGAAAGGAAAGCCTCCAAGCTAGAAAGTCTCTGCAAGGTAGTGAACAGAGCTTTGAGTCAAGTTGGAAGTCCCCCGTCAGATCACAAAGTAACTTACCAGATGTGTGAGCCTGGGGAAGTTTCACATTCTTGGACGTCGAAAGTTTCCCCATCTGCATATCAAGGATATGGTAGGTGACCTCTGAAGGCATTTCTCCACTCTATCCTTTTGATAGATGTGCTCCTTTGCAGAGATGAATTTATTGTGAAGTCAACAAACCAGAAGCTTCAGGGATCTTGCTTACACTTCTCTTTGCAAAACCCTGGGAGGGGTCCTATAGATGTCTTCAACCTGATGCTATGTTTTTGGAAAATGTCATATGTGTGAAACTTATACGACGTTTGGTTTGCAACAACTGTCTCTTTCCACCCCCTGTTCTTCATACTGAGGTAGCAGGGTGCCATGAAAGTGATGGCATTATCGAGACCCAGTTACTGGGAAACTGAGTGGAGAAAAGATTTGTTCGGATTTCATGATATAGCTATCTATATGTAGTTTGTGGGGTTTTTTTGTGGATAGTTACAATATTGCTTGTCATCTTAGTGTAGGTAGAGTTCCCAGGAATCTTTTTGCTATCCACTCTGCTGACTCATTCAACAAAGGGGGTCACTTGGTGGACTTTTCTTCCAATACTTGGTGCTGGAAGCATGTGGGCAGTAGGGGAGAAGCTAAATTTGAAATGTACAGAGTTAGAAGCTGGTCTGTAGAAAATTCTTCCACAACACCAGACATGAACAATTGTAAGGGGAGAATTCAATTTCTCAGTGATACCTAAACAAAGTGTTCTTCCATCAGGAATAAGTCTATCTAGTTAGGCAGCATATATAATCATACATACGCTTTCTTTTCCTAATGGTATTTCTCTCATACTAGAAGCTACCAGAATTTCTTTGTGTGTAGGAGCAAAAACCTTAAATAGTACTAGGAACAGTGGTAAGTAGTATGCTGCTGTAGGTTTTATACATCTCAAAGTATATATTAATTTTGTCTAGATTAATTCTGGTGGTTGCTGATGAAATGACCTGGAATACCGGCACTGACATATTAGAATTCTTCAAGAAACAAGGGTTCTAGTGACAAAACTAGATTCTTCAATAGGGCAATGTAGTTATGAGAGCAATTTGATTATACGATTCTGTATACAATACAGAGTAGCTCAATACAGAGTCATCAAAATTTTAAAAATGCATTTGATTTGCTCCTGTGTAAACTTTAATATTGTGTGAATTTTGGATCTATTTTCAGGTGGTTGATCATACTGAAATTCAGATAAATTCAGATAAGAAGAGAAAGCTATGTGTGGTGGTCATGTGTGTGTGCTTATGTTAATTTCATGATTGATATGTAGGGGTGGAGTCTAGCCTGTTAATCTGGAGATAGCCATTGAGTAGCCAATGAGGCCTCCATGTGGGCATGGCTTTCTCCTGAGACTTCTGGGAAATCTCGCGATATTTCTCTCATTCAGATGAGAGGCCATCTCCCCAGTTGTTGGGAGTCAGTCTCTGAGACAACGTACTACAGACAAGACACGATGGCAGCATCCAAATAGCTGGAGGAGCTGGAGAAGAAGCGACACGCCCTTACCCTGATGGAACCAGACCTCTGAAGCTGGAGAAGCCACATGGAGATCCCTGCCAGGGTTGAGTTGCTTCTACCACCACGGCATGCTGTTGATGGACCCTGAGCTCTGGAAGCAAGGAGCCATGGGAAGACCCCTGCCAGCGCCAGAATTTTGCACCCACTGACCTGTGACTTTGTGAGTTGGAAGGAGACTTTATAGACTGGTATCAGGCATATGGGCTAATATCGGACTTATGACTTTGAACTGGACTGGGTTGGGATGCTTTCTCAATGTCCTATTCCTTTTGTACATAAACCTTTTCCTTATATCCATATGCGTGTTTATGAATTTTTTTCTCTAGTCTATCCAGACTGACATACTATGTTCCAGAGGAAAGGGAAAACCGAGGCTAAGAAGAAGAGTGTGGCAAAACTTCAAAGTGTTGACAAGGCTCTTATTTCATTACAACAGATACCAAAAAGTCCAGTGCTCAAAATCACAAGAAATAGAATCATGATAGCAAAGAAAATATAAATAAATTGACCACAGGGGAGATGAAAGAGGTATATTTGCAAGTAGGACACTGCCAGACAAGGAACAAAAGCTCAGTAAGAAGATGGAAGTACTTGTCACCAGGTAAAGACAACTGTGGGATGGATGTTTTTTGCAAGGAGGTACTTCCACTGCAACAGCTACTGAACGGCAGTAGCCAAGGCTGTATGCTATCCTATAGCCGTGGGCCTCGACAAGGGCCAGCAGGTGACCAAGAATATGAGCAGAGGAGGCACTGCTGCCATCGCAGGAGCCTCACCAAACACACCAAGTTCCTGCGGGACATGACTTGGAAGGTGTGTAGGTGTGTGGCTTTGCACCCTACAAACAAGGGCCAGGGCCAGGTTCAAGGTCTCCATGGGCAAGTGGGGTCTTAAGTCCAGCAAGAAATGGGAGGGGACACACATCCGGTCCAAAAGGAAGAGAGAGGGGCTGAGTAACATGCTAGCCACCATGAGGAAAGCCGCTGCCATGAAGCAATGAGCCACTGTCATGGCCCCCCGCCCCACCCCCAATAATAAAAATGCCTTCCCAGAAACAAACAAACAAACAAAGTTTTCAGAAAAACACAGACCACAGAGGGCTAATGAGTGATGTTGATGCAAAGGATACTCAAAATCAGACACCACATAAGACCTTGACATGAGACCCCCCTTGCAGCTCCTGGAGGAAAGCAATTTGAGAAATTTAAAACAAATGACATGACATTGGAACAACAGTCAGTTGAAAGTTGATAAAGTAACTTTTCAAAATTATGAATAAAAAGTAACCTAGCAGATGGTTTAGAATGATTACAGAACATGCACACATGTGCGTATATATGCTAAATATTATATATATGATAGTACTATAGGTCTTTGTGAGACAGTTCATTAGCAAACTGGTTTTCATCACTTTCCTCTCCTGAAATTTGCAATAAGGATAGTAAGTTCAATTTGTACTAAATTGTGAGTATTTTTGTATTCTGTTTCAGTGGAATTACTCCCCAGATTGAATCGTCTTTACTGTCAAACTCATTGCCATTGAGTAGATGCCAACACACAGCAACCCTGGTGCCCTGGGGAGAAACACACTTGTGAGTTTTCGAGATTGTAAGGTTTACGGGAGTAGAACACCCCGTCTTTCTCCCAAGGAATGGCTGGTTGTATGAACAGCTGACATGACATCAAAACTGGGTTCCGCAAAACCTGGATCTATTGCAGCTCATCAGATAGCATCCTTCGTGGCTGCTGTTAGCTGTGGTTGGATAGATTCCAACTTAGGGTGAAACTGCAGAGGCGCAGAGAAGAACCAACTTCTCAGTAGGGTTTTCAGGGCTGTGACTTTCAGAGCAAGTCATCAGGCCAGTCTCCCAAGGTGCCTCTGAGTTCCAAGTGCTGACCTTTCTGCGAAAGAGCTTACCCTTTTAGGGTACCCAGGGACTTCAATATCCTTTATGAGCTATGATTATCAAGCCATCATGTCCATGTGAATCCTCTGGGGGTCTTGTTACCATGTAGCTCCCGACACTCTACATTTCTAACAAATTTCTTCAAGAATCACGCTCTGATACCCAAAGATCTAGAACAGCCATTCTTATTGAGACTGTGCACAGGAAAACAATTTGGGTGCATTTAGAAAATGCCTTATGTCCAGGCCCCACCCCGGCAGGTGCTTTGTTTGGTAGGTGTGGAATCAGACCGAGGCCTCCAGGACAGGAAAAAACAGATACACAAGGGTGCTTCCTAGTCTTTGGAAAGGTGGACTACAAAAAATGGCTTTTTTTCCTGCAGAGATTTTAAAACTTCCTGGTGTGTGTGTGTGTGTGTGTGTGTGTGTGTGTGTAGATATTTAATTACTTTAGCAATTGGCATTGTGGGAAATGGTAAGTCATACATTTGTACAGCAGGCAACAGACTGAATACTGAGGAAAAATTTTTTATGTTCCTCATCAAGAATATTGAGACATTTTATTTAATAGTAAAAGCTCAGAAAAAATCATTAATAGGAAAACAAATTGTGTCACAGCTAATACAATTCCATATGGAAAAAAAAACAGCAACCTTCTACCACAAAACTCCCCCAAATCCATTCTGGTAGAGTGGATTCCAAGTCAGCAAACCTCTAGGACAGAATAAAATTGCCCCAAAGAGTTTCAAAGGCTATAATATTTATGGAAGCCAACTGCTATATTTTTCTCCTGCAGAGCAGCTGGTGAGTTTAAACTGTTGACCTTTTCTTATCAGCCAGCCCTGAATCATGGTGCAATCAGGGCTCTTTCAATGTAATATTACCAAGTTAAAGAAGAAAAGAAAAAAAGAAACAAGTACTAATCCAAGCGTTTGACTTTCAAAAGCCTACTATGAGAGAAACCTTACATAATAGACTTCTTCCAAAAGTCCATTTATATCCAATTCTACAACAGAACAAGCGAATACTCCATGGTTGAGAATCAGGAAAAATGTGCACCAGAGTGGTCTTCGCTCACCATACTTGTTCATATGTATGTGGAGCCAATCATCAGCGATGTGGGAGTCTAAGAACAAGGTGGCATCAGGACTCCAGGGAGGCTTACTAGCAACCTGCTGTACGCAGATGATACTCACTTGCTTGCTGGTTGAAAGTGATGAGAACTTGAGGCACTTGCTGGATCAAAGCCTTCAGCAGGGATTACAACTCAATGGAAAGAAAACCCAAATCCTCAGAACCGGAACCATAAGCAAGATCATGATAAGTGAAGAAAAGATTGCCATTGTCAAGGTTTTTTGTCTTGCTTGAACCCACAATCAATGCTCATGGAAGCAGCAGTCAGGACAGCAAAAGGCAAGTTACAGGGGCAAATGCACTGCACCCAAAGTCTTTTGAGAACTGAAAGCAAGGATGCTACTTTGAGGACACAGGTGCTGTGGCAATTACATAATTTGGTGTCAATTTGGGACTTGAGAGGGTTAAGAGTGAAAGTGTGGAGCCTGTCTGTCAGGTCATAGCCACTGAGGCCTTGATGTGGGCATGGCCTTCTTCTGAGAATTCTGGGAACTCGAAGGTATCTTCCTTAGAGGTGGAAAACTCCCTCTTTCTGTTTACTTCCTGTGAGACGTCCTTGAGGAGAAGTCATTTGGACCTACTTGATGGAGCCCTGGGAACTAGTGGAGCCAGACGTGGAGACCTCTGCCAGTGATGAGATGCTATTCCCTCCCCTGACTTTGCACCCACTGGCCTGTGATCTCTGCCTGCACTCAGCATCAATGCATGTGCTTCCTGAGTCTGAAGGGGACTTCATAGATTGGCATCAGGCATATGGGCTACTGTCAGATTTGTGGACATGATCTGGACTGGGTGGGGCTGTTTTCTCCATATTCAACTGCTCTTGTATATACATCTCTTTCTTACACACATATGTGCGTCCATCAGTTTGTTTCTCTAGTCTACCCAGTCTAACACAGATGCGTTTAACCCAAGTCATGGTATTTTCAATTGCCTCCTATGCCTGTGAAAGTTGGACATTGAATAAGGAAGATGGACGAGTGGATGCATTTGAATTGTGGTGCGTGAAGAAGAGAGAAAGTACCACAGACAGCTAAAAAGACAAACAAATCTGTCTTGGAAGAAGTATGGCTACACTACTCCTTAGGCAAGGTTAGTGAAACTTCTTCTTAAATACTCGGGACATGTTGTTACCTAAGTCCAGTCCCTGGAGAAGGGCATCCTGCCAGTGAAGCAGAGTTCAGCAAAAGAGAGGAAGGCCCTCAATGAGATGGACTGAGACAGTGGACTGAAGCATAGGAACAATGTGGAGCGTGCAGGACCAGGCAGCGTTTGGTTGGCTCTCTTGTGCAAAAGGTCACTAGGGGCAAAACCGATTTGATGACAACTAACAACAAGGTCACAGGTATTTACAGCGAGAATAATAAGAGCAGAATTCAGGGGAGAAATTAATATGGAAGGTAGGTGTCCTAGGGCACTCTCAAATGATGTTTTCTCTGAAGAAGGATTTGAATGACATCTATAGAGGTGCTAGTCAAAACTCCTCAAAAGGTACACTTAAGATTTGTGCATTTCTTTGTGTGTAAATATGATCGTAAACAGAAAGAAAGAAGAACCAAAACCAAACATTAAACTCTAGTGAGTAGTATGCATACTGAAGCATAGGAGGAAATATGTTAATCTCAGCAATTTGAAAATCCATCCCCAAACTGAGATGGACTAATGGAAGATGACTGGAATAGAGACAGGTAATTAAGTATACCAAAATGGTAAGTCTAACATCTGTGCAGTGGGTATCTATGCCTGTCATATAAGCAATGTTTACCTTTTGAGAAAATATAATTTTGCTGTGCATGAAAACCTTGTTGTGCACAAAAACCAAGAGAGGTATGGAGCCACTGAGGTGAAACAGTTATATGAAATAGTTATATTCAATGCAAAACAATTGAATCCACTAAAAAGCATGGACAAATTTTACTGGCATGCGTCTCCCTGGTGTGTCTCCTCTAAGATATGAGACGTGAGACTGTCTGCAGGCCACTTCGTTCCTTCAGTCCTAACGTGAGAGATCATTCAGAATGACTAGTCTTTGACCACTATTGACAGAATCCTCTAAAGAACAAAGCTAGCCCTTCACTTTTACTTTTCCACTTCTGAAAAATGCCACCAGTTAGTCAAATTGCACAAAAACAGAATGATGGAGCTGAATGTCCTTTCATTTCTGTTTTAGGTCAGTTAGCCCTCCAGTGAGGGCATGCATCTGAATAAAATTCATTAATTTGTGTTGCTGAGTATAATGGTAATACATGATATAGTGCACATGTTTTGCTGTATGCTTTTTATGCCACTGGACATCTTATCATATAACTGCCTAGAAATTACAGTATCTGTAAGATGGAAATATGATAGGTGTGAAGTCTCATTTAGTTCATATTTATAAATAACTTACAACAATGCATGGCACGTCTTGCTGGATGCCAGGGACTCAGCTCCGATTCAACGTCACCCTACATATGACAGAGTGATGTGCTTTCTGGTCTGGCATCATCTTCTTCTTTATTCCTGTCCTATCCTTTCCCCATCTTGGCTCCTTGGCTTCTGGGTCCTCTGCATGCTCCTTAAGCATCCTCACCTGTCTAGGATTTTAGCCCCTGGGGTAACTTCTCCATGTTGGGAAGGAAAGGGATGGGTGGGAACAAAACAAATTAAACAGAACGACCCTTTTACCCCATTAGTCATTGTTCTATTTCCAAGTTCCTATTTTTGAAACCTTTTAAAGAAAAGAACTCAGTAAAAAATACATAAAGAGTGGGGAGTTGAATGTAATGTTACAAATATATTTAACACCTCACATAAAAGACTTTTTTAAAAAGCCGTGCCTGCTGGGGAATCAACCCAATCTGATCTTGATTCTCCCCGGCAGGGACTAACACTACTCTGTAACAAGTGAATAGGCAAAGGGGTTAATCAATAATAAGGAGTGCCAGCAGGAGACATCATTTGCAGAAGGGTTTGCAGTCACAGCAGGTGAGGATTCCAGACTTTGGCCTTGGCATTCATGAGGTCTCAGCCGTGACAAGCCTGTAGGTGCCCATGTCAAGCCTTCACTTACTGACTGGAGCTTCATGGGAGGTTCATCAGAGTCTATGCCTATCACTTAAGGAGAGAAACACTGCAACAGGGAGGAGTTTCAAATCTCTGAAGTCAGAGACATCATTTCACTTTTGGAAAACAATCCGAGATCACTTTCTGGAAGTTGCGGGAAGGAGACACACTTTGAGAGGACAAACCTGTGGCTCATGCAGCCACAGGTTCTTTGGTTTCCAACTTGTTCTCCATTCACTTTTTCAGGCTGCATTCACTGCACTCACCAGAAAGCAAAGCTGCTCGCTTCCACAAAGATCAGATTGCGCAGGGTTGGGACCCTCTCAGGGTCTGTTCTTTATCTCTGGCTGCACACTCCTTGCTCCCCTGGGAATCCATTCATCATTTCGAAAAGGTGTCTTTTGTGCAAGCTAAAGCTAGCCGGTGTCCCAAGTCAGGGAGGGCAACTCTTTCCATAACATACCAGCTTTGATTAGTTATGTCTGCTGTGAGAATGTAAAGGGGAAGGAGTAAATGTACAACAAACTTGTCTGCCTAATGTCCTAGGATTTAACCCTCTAGGTCAGCCAGCTTTGCTTAAGGTAATTAGTAGTTCTCTTAATTTCAAGGATACCCAATGGGTGGTACCTTAGGTCTGCTGTCTTTTCAAGTTAATAAGAATTGGAAAGAAAAACCCCAAATACTTTCTGAATACCTCTCTAGGAGCTTCATAAAATGTATCATATTGAATATTCAGACATCTCATGAAGGCAGACTATTATCTTCCTTTTCAATAATACGGACACTAAGACTTGAGATGCAAAATTATTGGCTGAAACTATAATTTGAAAATATCACTTACAGTAAGATAAAACATGTATATTTGATTTCAAACAAATTATAACCAATATAACTTCAGTATAAATTAAGGTAGTGGTGCTTTATGCAATGGCTAGTGTTCTGTAATAAAAATTGAAGTGACTGACTCTTCAGCAAAAAAAAAAAAGAAGAAGAAAAGGAAATTCCATGATGAATGCTGCTCATTCTGATATGCTGGGTGGTGGTTTTCAATTGTAGGGATGTAGGAAGTTCTTAGAGGAACTTCAAGAGCAAACAAATCAGAATCTTTGAACTAGAAAAAGGCTCAGGTGTAGGGCTGGCTTTAAAAGTCTTCTAGATGGTTCTGCTGTGCAGTGGTTGAGAACCACTGACCCACATTTTACAGAATGGCCAGGCTTAGCCCATTTGTGCCCTTCCATAGACTGTCTAATTTAATCCCCAAAAATTCCTTGATGGAAGCATTACTAGCTTCACTTTGTCTTTGAGAATGCAGAGAATCATAAAATGGAAGGGGCTTGTCTAAGATCACATAGTAGAATAGGAATCTAAACACAAATCTGTTTGGTTTCAGCACACTAGCTCTTTCCCCTGCACCATGTTCATTCGACCAGATTTCTGCATCAAATCTCCATCTTAGCTTTAGTTTTGAACAATTCCAGATGCTACCCAGTTTCCAATCTACCATTTTTTCCTTTGACTTGGTTCTGGGACTCCAGAAGAAAGCACAGTTCATGGTCTAGATATTTGATTTTGGGAGAGAGGGGTGAAGAAACATTTCCTACAACTGGCATCCTTCTTCTATGGACTTTGGGAAGCTCAAGGTGATGATAATAAAGCCCTGATGAAGCATGGGAAGCCCTCACTGTTCTATGCCTCGGGCTTTGGAAGACAGTGACCAAGTCAAGTATGTAACTAGAAGAGATCCATATTTCTACCCATTCCAAAAAAAATGTGACCTCTCAGAATGCACACAAGATAGAACAATATCATTAATTTCACAAACAATTAAAATTTTGCCAAAGATCACATAACTACAAATGCTGTTGTACACTGGCAGAGAGCTGCTAGAAATTCAAGCTGGATTCTGAAGAGGAGGTGGAACAAGGGATATCATTGCTGAGGACAAATGGATCTTGACTGAGAGAAGAGAACACCAGAAAGATGCTTGCTTATGGGCTACTGAAGATGCAAAAGCACTCCACTATGCAGATCATAGCCAACTATGAGTAATATTGAGAAGAATGAGACCAGGACACTTCGTTGTGCTCCTGCAGAACCTGCACATGGCTCAAGAGGCAGTTGCTTGAGCAGAGAAGGAGAAAGCTGCATGAGTTCACATCAGGAAAGGTGTGAGTCAGGGGTGTATCATATCACTGTAGTTATTCAATATATGAGTAAATAATACAAGAAGCTGGACTTTTTGAAGAAGAATTTGGCAGTAAGATTGGAGGAAGTTTTATTAACAACATCCAATATGCAGCTAACACAACTTTGATAGTGAAAAGTCAGGATTTGTAGCACTTGCTAATGAAGATCAAGAATTACAGCCTTCCATTTATAGAGAGCTAAACATAGATATATACATATGCACATATATTTATATATGATGAAGGGGAACTCGATCTATGTACATATATATACATATAGGGTCACTATTAAGGAAACACATGGACAGTGGGCCCCTACTTAAGTATTACCCCCATACAAGAACACTTTGTTCTAATAGTTTTGCAGTCTGAGAGGCTCACCTTCCCAACACTATGGCTAAAGACAAAGCGGGTGCATAAGCAAACGTGGCGAAGAAAGCTGATGGTGCCTAGCTAACAAGATATAGAGTCTGGGGCCTTAAAGGGTTGAAGATAAACAAGCGGCCACGTAGGTGAGAAGCAACAAAACCCACATGGAAGAAGCACAGCAGGCTGAGTGATCACGAGGTGTGGAGGGGATCAACTATCAGAAATCAAAGTACAAAAATTGATATCATTGTGAATGAGGGGAATGCAGATTGGGGACCCAAAGTCAATCTGTAGGCAACTGGACATTCTCTTACAGAAGGATTGTGGGAAGGAGACAAACCAGTCAGGGTGCAGCATAGCAACAAGGAAACATACACATTTCCTCTAGTTCTTAAATGCTTCTTCCTCCACACCATCATGATCCCAATTTTGCCTTACGAATATGAAAGTGGGGGGTGGGGAGGGGAGAAGAGCAGATACCAAGGACTCAAGTAGAAAACAAGTGTTTTGACAACAATGAGGGAAACATATGTACAAAAGTTTATGGTATTTTCACATTCATATGTGAATGTTGGACATTGAATAAAGAAGAATGGAGAAGAGTTGATGCCTTTGATTTATGGTGCTGGGGAAATATTGAATGTACTATGAATCAAGTACTAAAAGCAAATAGATCTGTCTTGGAATAAATACAGTCATAATGCTCCTGTGTTAAACTAGAGAAACAAATTCACAGAAGTTCATGTATGTACAAGAGTTACATACAAATATGTATATATAGTAAATGTACATTCAGAAAGCATCTTTTTTTTTGTTGTTTGTTTGGACATCACTGCTCTCTGGTGGTGGGAGTAGGAGGCCCAGCCCCACTGCTGGAATTGAACCTCCATCCCAGTGGGCTGCAGTCCCACGCACAACCTCTACGCCACCAGGGCTCAGCCCTTCAGAAAGCATCTTAAATCAGTTCAAACTCTAAGTCCAACTTAGCCCAAATGTCTGACACTGATCTACAAAGTCCTCCTCAAACTCACAGAACACACAGGTCAGTGGGTAGAAAGTCTTTGAATCCAGTGGCGGTATAAGAATCTCACCACTGGGGTCTCTACGAGGCTTCTCCAGCACCCAAGGCTGCATCATAGTAAGTCCATGTAGTTTCTCCTCAGGGATGTCTCACAGGACTGGCTAAGACTCCCTGGTCTGGTCATCAGAGAGCAAGAGACCTGAGAACCAGTTGGGTGAGACTCACCCAACTCAGCCATCTCTCTCTCTGCCCTTCAATTAATACCACAAGTGTTCCTCTGCCAGAGCAGCACAATACACCTTAACTATCTCAGCTCCTTAAAAGGGAGGATAGGACGACTTTGTCTCCTGTGCTTAGAGCATGTTATCAGGACAGACCAGTCCCCAGAAAAGAACATCATCCATCAGCCTTGGTAAAATAGAAGGATTAGCAAGAGGAGGAAAACCTTTGACAAGATAACGTGACATATGGTTGTAACAATAGATGGAATAAGACAAGTTTGAGGATGCCGCAGGACTGGCAGTGTTTTATGTCACTTTGCTTTGGAACAGACTCTATGGTACATAACAACAGCAGTAAGGAAGCTGAAAGTGATTTTGTAGTCAGTGTTTCTGTACAGTTCCTCCGAGAGAAATTTGTTTTGCCACCAAAGGATCTCCATGTCTGGGATGGGCAAGTTTGGAGTCCGTTTCTGGTCCCCAGGAAGTTAAAAGAGGATAGAGGAGCTGTCGCCTGACGTCTCCATCCAGTAAATCGTGGGCACTTACATCCCTGCTTTGGCTCCTGAGCTCATCCCACTGAGTTCATTTTTTGTCATCAGAACCATGCATGTCCGTGAGATAATTGAGTAAACTGTGAGTGTTCTCGTATTAAGTGGACCTCACACTTGGCCTAATTTTAGTGTCAGAATCGACTCACTAGCAGTGAGTTTTTTCCCTGGGAGAAATTGTCAGAAACAAATTGAGATTCTGTTTAAATACTTCCAGGAATGGAATGACCTGGTCTTCTGCATTGATTGAGACATTTTGAACAGTCATAGCAGTTTGGACACTCGTCTAATATTAAGCTCCTTGTAATTTTCAAGTTCTTAAGCTTATTGATTCTCCTTAATCTCATTAAAGATTTATTTCTGTAAAATTTATCGAGCAATGAACTACTTCATGCAAATTGAGATGGACCAAGCAAGGAAAATTATTAAGACGAGCTCCAGTGGTGTTTATTTTTAGCATCTTGCTAAGAGAACAAGCACACCCGTCTTAGAAAAATACAATTGGGATGCCCCTTAGAAGTGAGATTGGCACGATTGTTTTTTTCTGGCATTTATTTTGGACATGCCTTTTCCACCAAGCAAGACGATTCTCTAGAAAAGAATGTTATGTTTGATAAAGTAGGTCAAGAAAACCTAGGAAAGCATCCAGGGGGGAGAGGGACAAAACAACCAAACAATGGACTCACACATCCCAAGGATCATCAAGATGATTCAGCACTGAGCAAAATGTGGTTCTGCTATGCATGAGATTGTCCGTAGGATGCCAACATCACTCATGTTGACTTTCACTGGGAACAGCTACTCCGCACTCCTTCCAGTCTGGCTTTTCTTCCTTTACCAACATTTCTGCTGTCAGAAAAGTTGGTATATTATCAGCTATATTATTGGTGTTAGGTGCCATCAAGTCAGGTTTTTCTTCTTCCATAATGGCTCTATGTACAATAGAATGAGACCCTGCTAGACCCTGTCCCCTCCTCACAAACATTGTTATGTTGAAAACCATTATTTTAGCTATCATGTCAATACATCTGCTTGAAGTTCTTCTTTTTCATTGACCCTTCTACTTTACCAAGCATGAAGTCTTTTTCCAAGAACAGATCTCTCTTGATAGCATGTCCAAAGTACGTGAGACAAAGTCTTACCATTCTTGCTTCTAAGGAACATTCTATACTTCCCTCAAGACAGATTTGCTTGTTTTTTTTTTCTGGCAGTCCATGGTATCTTCAGTATTGTTCATCAACACCATAATTTTAAAGGCACCTATCCTCTACAGTCTTTCTTATTTGCTCTCTAGCGTCCACCTGCATATGAATTGATTGGAAATACCATGGCTCAGGTCAGGAGGCCCTCAACCTCCAAAAGGACATCCTTGCTCTTTGCACTTTCAACAGGCCTTGTGTGTACAATGTATATTTTGATTTCTTGACTAGCTGCTTCCATGAGCATTGGCTATGGTTCCCAGTCAAATATGATATTTGACAACTTTCATCTTTTCTTTATTTATCAACATGGCTATGGGCCCAGCTGTGAGGGTTTTTGTTTCCTTTACCTTGAACCATCATGGTCTGGTTGTCAGGTGCACATGACTTATGAGAGTATGATCACCTCCAAGAGTACCTACCCTTCATTAATGATCCAAACTTGAAAGGGTTGACAAAGAAAGAACACCTTTGAAATGGGTCCTAATCATTAGGTGAGGGAACCAGTATTACTCACATCCCCTCAGAGCAGTGGTCAGGTGGACACCTACCTCCTTAACTCTTCACACTCTGTCTTGGGCGCTGCCTTGCCTGATCCTGCCCTTGCACTAACGTTCTCATGGAAAGTTGGAGACTGAGGGCTTGTATTATTGGAAGCCTAAGTGCACAGAGCGTGTGGTCTGTTGGCTAAAATTAGAGCCCTGTGGGATTCAGCCGGCCTCCTGGGGCTTGACTCACAGTGTTATAATTCTCTCTAGGATGGCACCACCGACAGGGTAGTCTCCACACCGCCAGCTATCGCTGCCACAACAGGAGTCAGCATCTGATCAGAGGAAGTTTTCCTCTGAACACACGGCTGTATTTCTTGGTGCAGGGCATATTCCTTGAAAGCCATTCCGTTCAAAACAGACCGCTCTGGCCCACGTTCCTTAAGAAAGATGAAAATACCACAACTGCCGGCACGGAGGAAATGGAACTGCTTAGACCTGTGGTTCAGGGGTGGGATATGGGATTGCTTTTCTCCCCCCACTCCCCACTCCCACTTTATTCTTTACTGAGATAGTGGTCTCAAACACTACACTTCCAGAAGTGGTAAAAAAAAAAAAACACCACTGATGAAAACATGAGCACCCGAGGCATAAAAGAGCCTTTGAAAGGAGGACTGTTAGTGTCTACTTGGACACTGCGGGACTGGCCTTGCAGGCAAGACCCCCTCTCATCATCACATATTAATTTTTAAACTGGGTTGAGACTTGGGGAAGCGGTGAAATTGGGGATTTCAAAGGAGCCTCTCAGTCCAGATGTGTCCATAATAGAAACCACTGGGCAGTGGGGCATAATTAATGATCTCGCCTTCACTGAGAGGCAGAGCGGCTTGCGTTTTGCCAAGCGGGCTTGACGTGAATTGGCTGGAATGTCTGAGTCGATTTCCAGCTGCTGCTCATGTAGCTCTGGCTTCCAGCAGTATTTGCATGCCAAATCAAACGAGCCCCGAAATAGATGTGCGATACGTGTTCAAAGCTATTTTTAATCAATGATCACTTGGTTTTCCATGAAAGATTACCAGCAGATCACAAGCCATTTCCAATTTTGCTGTGTCCTGCAGAACTGATCTAAACATGACTTCAGCCTCCCTTGAAGTTCTTTGTCAGCTCAGTGGGTGAGGGGCTGGAAGGGAGTGATGTGGCTGCTCAAGAGAGACTCACAGTTAACAGTAGCAGAGTGCAGGGCATTGACTTGGGTCACAGTCCTGCTTAAGATAACCTTGGTCCCCCAGTGACCTGGAGGATCCTGTCACCCGCATATCCATCCTACAGCTATCCTGCTAGCAAATCTTCTTGAAGTCCAGGGAAAAGTCAGAGAGAAATATTTATTTTTCATTTACTCTCCCCCCCACCCCCATCTAGCAATGGGCATGCTGTGGGTGCTGCACGTTTCTTTGTAAGTGGTATCTTTCTAGAAGTTTGCAATTTCAGTGAGGAATGTTGCCAATATCACCTTTCTTTCTTTTCTTTTTTTTAAATAATAGCACCTTACATTTATTTAGCACACTGTTTGCAAGCAAATCTATAATCTCATTTGCAAAAGGCATTTACATAGTGTGAATACCTAAATGTATACAATTGCATATTAATTTTGTTTAAGCAGAATATGTTAATTTTGTTCCCCCACCCCTCCTCTAGTTCTCTCTTAAAGAGCTCCGATGGCGCTGTGGTTAAGTGCTCAACCACAAACTAAAAGGCCTATCCTGTGAACCCACCAGTTGCTCTGTGGGAGAGAGAAGTGGCAGTCTGCTTTCATCACAATTTAAGCTCTTGCTGTCGAATTGATTCTGATCCAGTCTTGGAGCCCTGGTGGACCATTTCTATACTGTCTTCCAGGGGATCTATGAGTCGTAATTGACTGGATGGGGGGTGGAGGGGCAACAGGGTTTTAATTCTCTCCTCTCTTTTGCCAGAATGTCTTTTCTCCTTTAAGGCAGTTCTTCTGGCACTTTTGACACAGGCAAGGGCAGCGGGGATTCAGGTGCGCCCAGGAAGCTTGATCCCTTAGAACTGTCATAGTGTTTTATCTTCCTATTTTAAAAAAGAACAAATCAAAACCATACGGACTGTTATAGGAACTATAAGAGCCTCCAATAACATGATTTATTAAAGTTAAAAAATTAAAAAAAAACATATGGAGGCACTACTTTATTCCCATTTGGATGTATAAGATTCAAAAGGAAAAGGTCAACCATCGTAGCAAAATTTAGGACAATTTGGAATCCTCATCCATTGCTGCTGAGAATGCAAAATGGTGCAGTTGCTATGGGGAAATAGTCGTGGAATTCTATAAAAAAGTTGAACATTTACCTCCCCTATGATTCAGCAAAGATAAAACAATTGTCAGGATGGGGCTAGACCAGGCAGTGTTTTGCTATGTTGCACTTAAGCTCTCTATGAGTCAGAACTGAGTCAACAGGACATAACAACAATAATGGCCCAGCAACTCCACACAGGCACACACACACACACACACACACACACGCACACGCATACATAGATATGTTATCTTTTTAAATAGAAAGATAAAACCCTTAAAAGCAGTGTGGCAAACAGATATGTTCACTGCAAAGTTCTTTGGGGCACCATAGGTAATAGGTGAAACCAATGTCAATGCCCATGAACAGATGAATGGGTTAACAAAATGTCGCCTATCAGCCATGTCATGAGAACACAAGCAGTCCATGGGGGGTGGGCATGTGCGAGGAACAGAGCCCTTCTGCCCACGGCCAACATCATCTGAAGGAACGAGCGTGGAAACAGATATTCCAGCCCTAGTCAGGACTTCAGGGACAACTGCCCTGGACATGCATCCTGCCATAACCTCCAGATCTACAACCTTCCAGGTAAGCTGCTCTCCAATTGTTGACCCATGGAAACCACTTGATAGGGTAAGCATTAGGCGCTCACTGCAAGCTCAGTCGCTCACACCCATCATTTGCTCCTGGGGAGAAAGATGAGGCCGTCTGCCTCCATAAAGATTTATAGTCTTAACAACCATCAGGAGCAATTATACTCTGTCTTCTAGGGTTTCTATGAATTATCATCGACTCAGTGGCAATGGACTTGGTGTTTGGCGTGGGTAGTCCCTTCATATCAGTGAGTTATTATAGTCTGTCAAGAAATAAAAACCTATACTCTTCTGGAAACCGTGACTATACTCGTAAGCAGGATAGGATGTCTGTGCACAAGGAGCTGACAGTCTAGAATGGGATACAGACAAGTGGGCAGAAAAAGACTTGGTAGGTAGGAGGCTGGGTAGGGGAAGTCCCACACCAGCTCCTTTTGCAGAATGCAGAAGGGCTTGGCTTGGACATACCCCGAAGGCTTTCGTGCAAGTGGCCCCTAAACTCACCTTCCCTGAGGAGTTAAAGCAGGAAAAGGGACACCTTCCTTTCCCAACCAAATCTGTATAGTTGTGAGCAATTCCTTCCATCTGGCTACTGGAGAAGGTGTGTCCCTGTGCAGCAGAAAGTCATCTTCCCCGTTTTAGGATACATTCTTTTTTGCCTGAGCAAGGACTTGACTTCTGCAGTTAGCCCTTTCTGTTGGATCACTCAGTACAAACGTGTTCTGGAATTTTGTTCTTGTTCTGGAATATTTTACCTTGAAAGATCCCCTTCCTTGACCCCATGTTCCCTTCTGCCTAGTACTCCATTTGTCTGGTTTATTTCACAGTAAACTGCACCAAATGGTCATCTTGACCTGGCTTTTTCATGTTTTCGCCTTCAACTTATTTTCTCTCTTCGAACAACTCACCACATAAATGAAGCTGTGATGAGCCTAAGGATGGACTTGCATGAGGTAGTTTTCTGCATTTGGTCTCAGGTAGAGCAACATTGAAGTCATCCATGGCCCTGTTGAAGTGGCCACCCATGCCAACGAGAGTTGCACCCCGACCTACTTACTGAGTCAGAAGGCTCTTATTAAGTACTATTGGACTGAGTTCAGTTTATATGATGGCCCACGCAAGAGAGAAGAATGTCTTCATACTCTTCCAGAGGTTTTTTTTTTTAAACTATAATCTTTACAGAACCAGTTTGCTGAATCCCTCACCCTCCACCCCAATAGAAAGTTTCCTATAGCTTTCCAAGACCATAATACTGTCTGATTAATAATGACTAATATCAATCCAGGTCTACTTTTATGGGAGTAGAAAGCTTCATCTTGTTTCCAGTGAGCGGCAACTTCTAACCTTGATATTAGCCAACCAGATTGTAACCCTCTCTAGCCCCTGGGCTTCTGTGTTCCCCCAGATGCAGTCCATTTGATGCCTACATGTTCCATCTGGTGGGATCCGTGTTTTAGTGAGCTCATGTTGCTGTGAAATTGTATGTTCAGTGAAGAAGTTGTTGGCCTTCCAAAATTCTATCTTGCACCTCTAACCTTGTTTCCATCACCAAAACTACATTTTCTAACTAGTGAACCTTCTTCATTTTCACCTTCACCTGTATTCTGATCGCCTGCAATTTTTAATGCATCATGAGGGCATGCTTGGCCAATTTCAGACTGCATAAATTCATAAAAACATTTCATCTCTTCATCACCGGTCTTATTTTGGTAAGTGTGCAGATTTGAATAAGAATTGTAATTACATGTCTTCCTTGTAAGTGAATGGATATTAACCTATCAGTGGCAGCATTATACTTCAGGGTTGATCTCGATGGCAAGATTTCATTTTACATGCTTCGGACACATTGTCAGGAGAGACTAGTCCCTGGAGAAGGATGTCATGTTGGATAAAGGGGAGGGGCGGTGAATGAAATGAAGCCCTCCAGGAAATGGATTGACAGAGTGGTTGCAACAATGGGCTTGAGCTTGGGAACAATTGAGAAGATGGTACAGGATTAGGTAGTGCTTTGTTCCGCTGGACTTCGGGTGGCTATGGGTCAGAATTGACTTGTTGGCACCGAACAATGACAGTAGGATGTTTGGGCAATGTCTTATTCCCAATAATGTTAACTGAAAAGAGAGGTCGTTAACAACACCGATATGGAAATAAATGATTAAAATCTCACCAACGCGCGCTGGCGTCCAGATGATTCCTACTCGTAGTGAATTTACAGAACAGAACAGAGTGGCCCTTTGGGTTTCTGAGACTGTAAATCTTCAGGAGCAGACAGACATCATAATTTCTCCCATGGGAAGACCAGTGTGGTTGGATTGCTGACCTTGCAGTTAGCAGTTCAACACCTAATGCACCACGCTACCAAAACCGAAACAAATTCACGGCATCAAATTGATGCCGACTCATACCTCCTTAAGTAATAAAAATAACCAATTTATTATATACTTGATAACCCCCCCAATTTCTTTCTTTGGATTAGAAGTTTGTCTTCTTGGTACTTCTCTTAGAAGTGTAATAAAAACCCACTGCCACAGAAGTAATTTTGACTCCCAGAGAGCTCATATAGGGCTTCTACGCCAACAAATCTGCATAAGAGCAGACAGCCTTGTATTTTGCATGTGGTGAGACTGGTGTGTTTGAACTACCACCTGTGGTTAATAGCCCACCTCAACCCATGGCACCACTAGTGTTCCTTGAAGGTCTAGTTGCGAGCTCAAAATTAATATGGATAAAATATGGAAAGTAGTACCTGCCTCTGCTGCTTTCTCAGTCTTCTCATTTTCCTCCTACCCAACCAGTCAACAACTCCCATCAATCTTACCCCCCCAAATAGGACCAGAGTCTTCTCATTTTTTCTCATTTTCTACTGCCAGCCTTCCCCAGCTCAACATCATCTTTTTTTTTTGGTATTGGCTAAAATAGTTTCCTTACTGACAAGACATGGAAATGTCTTGTTCCTCCGTCTCAGCCACTCTCCATCCTTTAATTCACTTCTATACAGCATCCGTAACAATATTTCAAAGCAAAAGTCTAGTCACTTCATTTCTATCCTTTTAACATTTTTATTGGCACTTAATCCATATATCACACCATTCAAGAGCTTGGTCATTCAACACTATCAAGAAGAATTGTACAATCATGACCACAATCAATTTGAGGAAACACCCCCCATCCCTGCAGTTAAATCGCCTTTAAGATGAGTTGTGTAATCACAATCAGTTCCAGTGCTCTCTGCCCCCTCTGCCTTCATTGTGACTCTGAAGATCCCCTCACTTTCCCTATATCCCTCCCCCCAAACCCACATCCCTTATAAACCCTTGCATGAGTTATTATCTCAATGTATCCACTCCCTCTGTGCTTTACAAACTGGGAAACCTAATACGAACTATTAAAAAATCAAAATAAATTGCTAAGGAAAAAAATCAGAGTAATATAAAGATAAGCCTAATAATATAAAGATAAACAATGTGTAAGAAAGAAAAGACCACCCTCAATAATTAAAACAGCAGGGAAGAAATTTTTGTCATGGAACATGCAAGAGATACTTGCTTGCACCTAGAACAAATTCAGGTTGGGTCAGTAGGGAGGTCAACTCACCAAGTATCAAGTTCAATCCAAACATAATCAAGATTAAAATGATCTCTGACTGATCGTAAGGCAGATTAAAACCCTTACCTGTAATTTCTCTGTTTAAAACCTACCCATTGCTTTCATTCAATGGCCTTTGCCCATACCTCCAGCTTCTTTCCTCCTCACATTCCACTGCCTTTTGAACTTGAGCTGTAGTGTAGGAACTGCCAGGGTGTCTTCAGCCATGTCAGACTTATCCCTCCTTTGTGTCTGCTTTCGTCTTAGCCCCAGGATCCTCTTTGCATGACTGACTCATTCTCATGATCACTTCTCAGCTCAAATGACCATCAATTAAACACAGAAACATCTCTCTCTGCTTCCACTCACCCAGTGCAGGCCTAATACTCTCTAGCTCCTTATCCTGATTTGTTTTTTATTTGGTGCTCCCAAAAATAACTAGTGAAAAATCTCTTGCTTGGGGCTGAACCCCAGTGGCATAAGTGGTTGAGTACGGGACTGCGGCCCGTAGGCTTGGTGGTTCAAATCCAGCGGCAGCTCTCAGGAGCAGCACTGGGTAGCACCCATGACTATCAGAGGGCAGTGAGTCCCAAAAAGAAAGAAAAATCTCTTGTTTGAAAGGCAGTCTAGCATAGCAGCTGAAAGCCTGAGTTAGAAAGCCAAACCTGGATTTGGAATCAGCCCTTCAATGAATGAACTCTCCACACTTGTGCAAGGCCTCTGAGCCTTCTGGGCCTCCGAATTCTTACCTGTGAATTGGGATCATGATGTATTATGGGGATTATAAAGTACCTATAAAATGCCTAGGATGTGCTGGGCACAGAGGCAGGGCTCACTGAACAGTACTATAACGTAAGCTGTCTTCTGGGCATATGCTCTGTGCGAGTAGGGCTTGTGTGGAATGCCTTCTGTCGGCCCCCAGAGAACCACACTGCTCTTTTCCACCCTATTCATTCGTTGTGTTGATAGGCCTTGCCTCTGATTTTAAGTTGCTGGTGCTACTGTGGTGCAGCAGCAGGAGATTGGAGGGAGGGGAAGAGTGAATTTGGGGTAATTATTTCTCTGGCTCCTTCTCTGTGGACTCATTTCAGGATGGCTGTGTCCTTGACTAGAAGCCATAGCTCCTGTCAGATGGCACTCTCCATAAGCCTTCTGTTCAGGCTCCATGAACTGTTCCTTCCCTTGGTCCCTTTAGGACAAGTAGATGATAATAATGCCTGCGGCAAGCATCCTTTGTAACCACACCTTTGCAAATCATCCCTTGTCACACTCTTTTTAAGTTTTTTAAATTCAGTGTGCCATGTACTCTCACTGTCTTGCTCACTGTTCAGCCCCAGAGTCCTGCCATAAAGTCGAAGCTCAATAAAACCTGTTGTATGGATGGCATCGATGCACTGATCACAAAGAAGAGACAAGCTGAAGGAGAATATGTCTGCCTGAGTGGGCAGTACTGTGAAAAAAAATATTCTCGGAAGGAGGCAGAATAGAAAGGCTTGACAGAGGCAGACAGATGCATTTCGAACCATGGAATGATAGCGACAGCTGGATTGTGAGAGCTGGTAGAGGAGAGATGCGACAGGAGAGACAAAAAGGACCAAGGTCTGGCAGCTTTTCTGAATGATGTTGAAGACCTTTTCCATAGGCCAGTGAGGTGGTCTGAAAGGCAGAGAATAATGTGGCTGCGCCTAATTTTTATAAAAGGTGTAAACATGCAGTCTGGATATTTCTGAAAGCTCATTTCTCGATAGCAAATATGCTACACTGAATTTGAAAAGTGCAGAAACATAGCAACACAAAAATGTAAGTCACTGCGAGTTCCATAATCAAAGAATATCCCTTGTGTAGTTTATATAAAAATCATGACAGCTAACTTTGATTTAATGCTCACTAAGGGCCAGGCCCTGTTCTAGGTGCTTTATGTTTAATAGCCTATTTAGTTCTCTTGACAACTCTGGAAGAAGTACTATTATGATCCCTATTTCATAGATCAAGCTGCTGAAGCCCAGAGATAATGGCTGCTAAGAGAACAAACTGTGACTCAAACTGGGTACAAGTTCCATGTCTTATAATGATAGAGTATCATATTTTATCAGGAATTACCAAGTGTCAGACTTTATCAGATATCTGCTTTTACAAATCTACCTTGGACATAATACTGGATTGAGTAATGTTTTCCCCAAATACATGTCCACTTGAAACCAGAGAACATGAACTTATTTAGAAAGATTGTCTTTATAGAAGTTCAGATGAGGCCATTCGAGTGAATTCTAAATCCAAAAGGGGTGTTCTTCTGATGGTGATCACACAACGCGTTTTAAAGGCGATTCAACCATGGGGAGGGGGAAGGGAATGCTCTAAGACAGATGTGGTGGTGATTGCTCAACCTCCCTCGATAGGATTGAACTATTCAGTTATATGATATGTAAATTATGTGTCAATGAAACTGCTGGTGGAAAAACCTGAAAAACAAACAAACAAAACCCCCAAAAGGACTCTTCTTGTAAGAAGACAGAAAATATTATATAATGATGGAGGCAGAGGTTGAGGTAATGATGTGTCCACAAGTCAAGGTGTTTTGCAGCTGCTCAGTGTTTTAGGCTGGGTTCTTTAAAGAGGTGAAATTAATGATACTTATACTTATTTAAAGAAGTAGATTTATATCCAATTTATATCACGAAAGTTATCGAAGTGAGGCAGTCGACCATGGTTAAAGTCTGTGGTTCAGATGAGAAGCTTGAGGCTTTTCCTGACTCATGTCGATGCTGAATCATGTTGATGAGTCAAGAGGCAGAAGATGAATTAGGAAGAGAGGAGACCAGAGGTGGTGGAGGCAGAGGCAGTTCGTTGAATCCAAGTTAAGCCAGCCAGGCTGTGGCTATAACATCAAAGAAATCTAAGGTCAGCAAGCAATATGGCCAAGTGGCAAGCTGTTGGCTCAAGTCCAAAGAACTGGGGGTTGATAAGACAGATGCAGGACTCAAGATGACAAGCAGAGAGGAGCGAAATTTCCACAGAGACTGCTTAATAGGAGTAGGCCAGACCCTCAAGTAACTTCCTTGCAACTGTACCAGGACAGTGATTTGAGCAAGGAGGCTGTTCTCCTCACTAACCCCCTTACAAGTGCTTTGCTGCCCAGAGCAGAGCTCATCTTGAAGTTGATTACACTGTTAGGTCACATCATGACAGATCACCAGGTCCTTTCTGCCACACCAGGGAGCATCCTGGCCAAGGCACGAAGATGTAAAGCCCAACCATCACACCCACTAACCCCTAGGAGCTAGGATGGAGCAAGCAAGGGAGAACTCTTCCTCAGAGGAGATTTTGCCCTGATAATATCTTTTCTTTTTAATCAGTTTATTTGGTGCTCTTACAACTCTTATAACATTCCATACATCAATTATATTAGGCATATTCATTCTTATGTTGCCATCATGATTTTCTAAACATGTACTTTCCATTTGACACTTTGATATCATCTTTTTACCTTCCTCCCCTCTTTCTACCCTCATGAAACCTTGATAAATTATAAATTATTGTTTTCATACCTTATGCCAACCACTGTCTTTTGTCACCCATGGTCCTGCTGTTCATCACCCTTGGGGAGGGGGTGATTATACATTGATTATTGTGATTGGTTCCCCCTCTCTTTCTCCCCTCATCTTCTCCCTACTCTCATGGTATTACTGCTCCCATGATTGTTCCTGAGGGGGTTATCTGTCCTGCATTCTGTTTGTTGAGATGTCTTATATCTGTAAGGTAGAATTGGGGTCATGATAGTGGGGATTGGGGGGGAGGAAGAACTAGAGGAAGTTGTATGTTTCATGGGTGGTATATTTTATCCTGGCTGACTAGTCCCTTCCTTGTGACTCTTCTGTGATGGAATATCCTATTTTCTACAGATGGGTTATGAGTCTCTGCTCCGACCCCCCTGTTCTCAACAATATGTTTTGCTTTGTTTTGGGTCTTCTGGTGCCTGTTAACTGATTCTGTCAACATCTCAGGATTGCACAAGCTTCCATGTGAGCTTGTTGCTTCTCTGCTAGATGGCTGCTTGTTTAACTTCAAGCTTTAAGACTCCAGACTCCAGACTCCTTACCTTGAGATAGCAGGGCACCATCAGCTTTCTTCACCACACTTAGCTACATACCCATTTTATGTTCAGTGATCTTGCCAGCAGGGTGAGCATTACAGAATGACAGGTTGTGAGAACGAAGTGTTCTTGCACTGAGGCAGGGCTTGAGCCGAGGCCCAAAGTCCATCTACTTCTTCAGTGTATTGCCATATAAATATATGTACATAGGCCAACACCTCTATTTTTGTAAATTAATATATTTACATCAGTGCACAATCTGGTGTCCATTTGAG
The DNA here is from genome assembly GCA_004026705.1 of Nesogale talazaci. Classification (NCBI taxonomy): domain Eukaryota; kingdom Metazoa; phylum Chordata; class Mammalia; order Afrosoricida; family Tenrecidae; genus Nesogale; species Nesogale talazaci. The sequence goes on from PVJH01020915.1 coordinate 25,426, forward strand.
AGGATTGCAAGTGAAGAAGGGAGTGGAGTCAGTCAATCAGATCATAGTCAATGAAGTCTCTGTGTGGGTATGGCATTCTGAGAATTCTGGGAATTCCTCCTTGGAGACAGTCTCTCTCTTTCTCTCTCTCTCTCTTTCTCCACCCCCCCCCCCCCCCCCCCCCCCCCCCCCCCCCCCCCCCCCCCCCCCCCCACCCGCCTTCACTCTCTGAGAAACTACTCTACTAACAAGACACATGGAGTTACACCCTGGGAGCTTGAAAAGTCACAAAGACTTACTCTGATGCAACCAGACTTCTGGAACTGGAGAATCCATATAGAGACCCCTGCCAGCACGGAGATGCTTATAATACCACTGGATCCACAAGACTTCCAGCCCACAAACCTGTGATCCTCCTGCATTTTGCATCATTACATGTATTTCATGAGTCCGAAGAGTAATTTATAGACTGGTATAGGACATATGGGCTAATATTAGACTTAGGGACTTGATCTGAACTGGGCTGGAACATTTTCTCAACATTCAATTGCTATTTTATATAAAGCTATTTCCTATACACATACGTGTTTCTATGGACTTGTTTCTCTAGTCTACCCAGGTTAATACATTATAATACCCCAATCCTTAGCTTTGCTTCCTCTATCTTTCCTCTGTTTCCTTTACCTTCTTCCTGTCCTACCACCACACTCATCCTTCTGCCTTTGAGCAATTCCTCTCAGCTAGATCGCTGTTGTTGCAACAGCACCAGCATCTCTATATCCTTGTTGTTGCTTTTAGTTTAGTTTCCTAGTTATCTCTCTGCCTGTGGCGTTGTTTGCTCACTGCTCCCCAGTTTCCTCCAGAACCTGTGATCCTGATCCTTTCTCCTTAGGTTTGTTTCCTATGCCTAGCTTATATTGATAGGCAATACAACAATAACAGAGACAAAACAAAAAAAGCAACAAAACATTGAATTCAAAGAGAGAAAAAAGGGAAAAAAGCTCTATCTATCTATCTATCTATCATCATCATCATCATCATCATCTATCTAAAATGAAAAAGCTCCAGATCTGTCTACTGACATTTGGGGTTTCTGGTAACTGCCCCTTCCAGCTGGAAGTCTATTTTGGGGGCTCCTCCGGGGTTTTGTGGTGTGACTTTGCTCCTGTTGCTGATCTGCTATGGGGTAGTCAGACTGGACACACTCCCCGCCATGTATCCCCAGTATTGTCTTCTGTTGCAGTATTCTCCAGCAAGAGGACATCATGTCTCCAGCTGTTGCTAGCCCTATATTCCTCTCTGTGCCTTAGCAGCTCTGTGCATGGACATCATTCTCAGGACTTGGTATGTCAGTATGGAGTCTAGTTCCTCACTCTTTTTCCTTCTTGGTTTGTTTCTGTATGGGTGTGACAGCCCAGCTCCTCTCCTCAATCTATAGGTTCAATGTTACCCCCTGTAGCACATACTTCTAGGACTTGATTTAATCTAATGATTACCATGCTCAATTGCAGATTGAAAGGTGAGACATTTGAAGTCTACTCAAAAGAGGTTCCAAAAAAATGGTTTGGAGAGCCACCTCTCAAAAAGTCCATGCCGACACATTGTAACTCCTTGTGGATTTTTGAGACTCTCACTGGAGTAGAAAGCCCAGCATTTCTGCCGGCAAGCTGGTGGCAGTTTCAAACCACTGATCATGGGCATCACAGCCCAATGCATAATCACTACATCATCAGGGATCCTCAGCGACTGACAATCCTAGAATATAGTTGTACTGAGACCCACGAAGCATTGCCATGAATGGACTTTTCTTTCCTTTTTTTTTTTTTTTGACTTTTCTTTCTTTGTGTTTTGAAGCCACCAGAAGGAGGAGTGAATAACTTTCTGTTGTTTTCAACCACCCAGCATGTGATAATTTGTTATGACAGTCACAGGAAACTAATGCAAGGACCAGATTTTCTGTACCAATACCAGGCAATCAAATACTCACAGGGCTAAATGAAAGATGACATGTAGAGTGTTAGGGCCATTGGTATGAACTTTTAAAATGCAGAAATCATTCTTCAGATTTCTAACTGTTAAAAAGATATTATTCTATGTGACTCTGTCTTTGGAGGAGAGTAAAAGTCAGGCACTTTCCCAGTTCGTGGACAGTTGAGGAAATTATCTAAAACACTAAATATTACCAAACACTGTATTTTTAAAAACTTTTATTTGAAGTAAGTTTAGACCTACAGGATAGTGACAAAAATAGTAGAGAAATGTTCCACATGCCTTCACTCAATTTCTTCTAATGGCAATATCTGATATATTTATAATACAATGGTCAAAACTAAGACAATGACTTGTTCAGTGTGATCTATAGACTATTTGGATTTCAACCGGTTTTCTCATTGTCCCTTCTCGGCTGGCTTCTGGAGTCACAGCAGATTCCCATCTCATTCAATTTCCTCCATGTGTGACAGTCCTTTAGTCTGTCTTGGCTTTTCTGTGACCGTGGCAGTTTTGAAGAATTTGATCAGATATGTTGTAGTATGAGACTAAGTACAAAGCCCATTGCTACACACTCATAGAAACTCACTTTAAAAAATCAGCATGTGAAGCTATTGTTCCTGGACAGAGCCTCCATCTTGGTCTGTACACTTCTGGATGGGATGGCTTCCTTTCTTTAACCTTGCCCCAAAGAATTCAGCACATTTCAATTTATACCATAGAGGGATTCAAATAGTGTTCTGCTTGAATATTTTTTGAATTTCTGAACAAAACGAAGTCGGAAGGAGCGAGAGCAGGGGTGTTGAGTAGAGTGGCGAGACTTCTTAATGAAATTACAAGGACAGTCCTTGCTACCCTCCAAGAGTGAGCAGGTGGTCATAAAAATGACCATGGGGGGCTGAGCCCCGGTGGCGTAGTGGTTGAGTGTGGGACTGTGGCCCACTGGCTTAGAGGCTCAAATCCAGCAGCAGTTCTCCAGGGCCTCCCACTCCACCAGAAGTCAGTGATACCCCCCAAACCCTCCCCCCCCCCAAAAAAAACAAACAACAAACAAAAAAACAAATGACCATGGTTGTGATGGAAAAAAAATTAATTCCTCTGTGCCTTCCTCCAAGCCAGTTGTTAATTTTCTCAAAAGTTCTTTATGATAGCCCCTCATGATTGTCCTTTGTCTTTTGAGAAAAAGCCATCAAAATTACTCCTTTGGAATTCCCCCAAATAGTTTACATAGTATCTTTGGCTGATTGTTACCTGGAATTAATCTTTGAGTTCCTCTCAGTCTTTGCTAAAAACTGTTGTTTTATGTTGAAAGCTTTGAACATTTAAGAAATGTTTACTTGGGCTTTGTTAAAATATAATACTAACCTTGACTTGAAATTGTGCTGTGACCTCATGACCATGGTATGAAGTGCATAATGCATCATATGGCACCCTAATGAGACAAAGACAAGCATCTCACTAAAAAATTACCTGAATTAACCATCTACTAATCACAGAGATGGACTTAGATGTGTTTTTAATATAATCTTATCCATGCATGAATAGACTCCCCGTAGCTATACTTTTGGACTTATCCTTGTGAGTGTTTCCATTGGTTTTGCCTGAAGCTTTTTCATGATTAGATTGAAATTAAGCATTTTTAAAATAAGAATAGGGACCACAAAGGAAAGTGTTCCCTTCCCCATGTATCATAGTAGTGGGCACTTGATGTCGATCCAGCCTCCTAACTGAATAGTTTGCAGGCTGCTATTAACTGAAAGACTGGTGGTTCAAATCTACTCATAGACACCATGGAGGAAAGTCCTGAGGATCCACTTCACAATCCGAGAGTCATTGAAAATGTTTTGGATGTGAAGTCCAGATGGTAAACTACACAGATCGCTTTTCAGACCCCCTGCAACAAAGACTTAAGAAACCAATGGAAATGAGCAAGAATGGCAACCCTGGAGTGCAGCGCATCGAAGGAAGGGATGGTGAAGATCAAATACTGAAGAGAGGGAGAGACCAAATGAAAGCCGTGAATAAGGAGGCATGAGCACAAAACAGATCTCACTGCCATCTAGTTCAATCCAACGCAGAGTGATCCTCTATGGTTACCAGGTTGAACATCTGTATAGGAGCAGATAGCCCAAACCTCCCAGGGGCACCATGGGTGAGTCTGAATAGCTGACCTTGCAGTTAGCAGCTCGACGTGTAATCCACTATACCAATTGCCAGTTGGCACAGCACAGTCATTTTGAATTACCAGTGTACGGTCATCACTAAGTTTAGAGCAGGACCAGATAACACACTCAACTCATCCAAGACGAGGCCCACATCCACACCTGTGGTTGGCAATCAAAGAGATCTTCTCTCTCCACTTCTTTGCTCCCCTCTTTCTCATCCTTCTTTCCTCACTCGATTTTTCTCTTTCCTCTTTCTCTTTATTTTTTCCCCTCCAGCCACCATAAGACCACAACACTATCAACCATATCCATGGGCACCATGACATACGGTGACCCAGACCCACCTAGCCTTTCTTCAGCTGCTGTGCAGGGCTAGAAATCAGAGATTCGTTCCAACACTCCCACCTGCTACCAAATCCACTCAGAGATAGGTGGTGAGTGCCTTAATAATGTAAACTAGTAATAGAGTAACATGCTTACCCCTGTGTCCAGATATATTAAAATAAAAATAAACAGAAAACAACAAAGTGAAGCAAGTCAACATAAGCCAAAAAATTAATCAATAACACCACACAGAATGTCACAGAGAATAATGTCAGAGATAATAATATGACAGTATTACACAGAAATTAGTCCAGTTATATAAGTATTAGAAATAAGCTAATCTTGTAAGGCTAAAAATAGGGAATCAGAGTTTTTATTTATAATTGGTGATGGCAACAAACAGAAAGAGGGAATATAGTTATAGAACTTTCAAATGAAGAGGGAGCAAAGATGATATCAAGATAGAATGGACTGCTTAAACTTGGAAGTTAATAAAAACTACATTGTAACCTGAAAGAAAACTCATAAATATTTTCACACAATTAAGAAATAAGGAAATTATAAAGTCCCAGTAAAAACTAAGACAACAGAAATGAAGGAAATGATAAGAAAAGATGCAAACACAAAGAACTAAGCACAGAAGTATATATCCAGTAAGGAAATCAACACCACAAGAAACAACAAACAAAAAACCAAAAATGCTACAGCAAAATGACAGTGAGAAAGTCAAGCTTATCAATAATTACATTGGATGTAAATGGGTTAAGTGTACAATCAAGAGACAGAGTAGCAGAATAGATCCGAAAATAAAGGCCACCAATATGCTATGTACAAGAGGCACACTTTGCACACAAAGACAAAAATAAGCTAAAAATCAAAGGTTGATCAATATATACCAAGGAAATGGCAACCAAACAAAGAGCAGAATAGAAAAGCAGACTGTAAGGCATATTTAAATATATAATTAAATGGTCAATCTAACAAGAGGAAATAATTATAAGAAATATCAAAGCATCCAATAAAATAACCTCAAGACATATAAAATAACCTTTCACAAAATTGAAGGGAAAAACCCCACACAAATCCACAATAGTAGTAGGTGATTTTTTTATATACTATTACCACTGAAGGATAGAACTAGAAAATATTATCAACAAAGATACAGAAGACTCTACCAATTTGACCCCATAGAGGTACACGCAACAGTCCAGCCAACTACAGAAACACAGCCACATACTTTTTCAGGACCATGTGACAGTCTCCAGAAAAGACCACTTGTTAGTCAATGAAGCAAACCTCAATAAATTTTGGAACATCAAAATACTAGAAAACATTGTCTCAGATTAAGGAATTAAAAAGTCAGAAATCAACAACCAGAAGATCAAGGGGGTGGAGAAGTCAAATATCTGCAAATACAATAACATCCTGTCTAAAAATATAGGGTGATAGAAGAAATTAAAAATGCAGAGAAATTAAAAAACAAACAAACAAACATGGAATCAAATAAGAATGAAAGCACAACTTACCAAAATCTTTGGGACGCTGTAAAAGGAATGGCCAGTGGATAATTCATAACAATAAGCACACACACACAAGAACAAAATCAGCAGCTTCAGTAATAGAAAAACAACAGCGGCTGAACCCTGGTGGCATAGAGGTTGTGTGCGGGACTGCGCCCCACTGGGTTGGAGGTTCAAATCCAGCAGCAAGGCTTGGCCTCCTACTCCCACCACCAGAGGACAGTGATGCCCCAAAAAACAAAAACAAAAAAACTACTTAAAAAAAAAGAAAAACAGCAGCAAAAACAGACAATATTCAACCAAAGAAAGGAAATAATATTCAATTCTTGTTAGATTGATCATTTAACTATAGATCTAAATATGCCTTATCATCTACCTTTGTATTCTTGCTCTTTGTTTGGTTGCAGTTTGTTTAGTATGTGTTTTATCATCCTTTGAGTTCTATTTCAATGAAAGAGAGAAAGAAAAATAATAAAAAATCAACAAGACAAGAATCTGGTTCTTTGAAGATTAATAAAATTGACAACATACAGATAAATTTAACAAAAGAAAAGAATATATAAATGACACAAATAAGAAATGAAACCGGTAAGGTTACAACAGAACCAACCATACTTCAAGAGATTTGAAAAGCTAGAAGAGATAGACAAATTTCTGTAAACACATTACCTACTTAAACTAACAAAATCTGGCATAGGAAAATTGAACAGATCCACAACAAAAGAGGAAATTGAATAGGTCATAAAAAGAACTCAGAACAAAAAGATGTTCTGGCCCAGATGGTTCATTGGCATTTTTATCAAATATTCAGAGGAAAGCTGTCGAAAATTCTCCTCAAACTGTTCCACAACATAGAAAATTGAATGCTCCTGAGGTCATTGTATGAGATAAGAAAAACCTAAATCACCAAACTAAGCAAAGTATAGATCATGAATATAGACTTAATATAAATGTAAAGGATACATATTGATGCAATAGATGCAAAAATATTCAAGAAATACTAGCTAATAGATCCATAACATATTGAAAAAATAATACATCATGATCAAGTGGGATTCATTTACAATGTTAAAAGCTGTTTCAAAATTAGAACAATGAACATAATCAACTACAAAATAAGACAAAGGAAAGAAAAGAACCACATGGTCATAGCCAATGACACACAAAAGTATTTGAAAAATCCAACACCCATTCTTGATATAAAAAGCTCAATGTAATAGAAATAAAAGGGAAGTTCCTTAACATAATTAAGGACAAATGGGCTAAACCAATAGCTCACATTCATTTTAACAGAGTGTCTGAAAATACTCCCTTCCAATTAGGAAATAGACAAGGTTAGGAAATAGACCACTCCTATTCACTGTTCTGTTGGAAGTCTCAGGGTCCCAGGCAGAACAGTAGGCAAGAAAAGGTCATTCATATTATTTGTCATTCATCATAACAAAGAATAAGCAAAATTTTCTCTATTTTCAGATAATTTGATCCCATACATAGATAATTTCAGTAGGACAATTACTGGAACAAAAAGGAAGATTCATCAAAGTGGCAGTGTATGGGATTAACATAAACCAGCTGAGTTCCTTTCCACTAACAAAGAACTCTGACAAGGAAATTGTAAAAACAATATCATTTACAATAGCCACCCCCCCCAAATAAAATACTTCAGAAAAAACCAACTGTATACAAAATACCTATACAAAGAAAATTTCAAAACACTACAAACGGAAATAAGAATATACCTGCATAAACAGATGACTATACCATGCCATTGGATAGGAGGACTAGACATTGTGAAAATGTCAATTCTATCTAAAGTGATTTGTACATACAATTCCAATGCATATTCCAACATGATTTTTAAAAAACATAGCAAATCTAATGATAAATTTTACATGGAAAGAAAAGAGAACCTGTGGTTAGGAATTCAATTAATAACCCAACTCTAAATATGTATTTCTATGTGCAATAAGTAAATATATAGGGATATAGGAAAGAATATGGGGAACAAAGCTATAAAAATGTCTTGGTCATAACCAAACACCCTGAGGTAAAGAGTCCTGGGCTTGGGGAACACCAAAGTCAATTGACTTAACAAAGTCCATGAAGATAACATTGAATATCCTACTTTCATGAGTAGTGACTGGAATCTTCATAGATGGTGAGTGGCAAACTTAGGTGATTTTTCTCCATCTGGAGCAAAGAAGATCAAAGGAAATCAAAGATGAAATGAAACAATTAATCCAAAAAACTAATGGGTTATGTTAAAGTCAAACTCCATCACCAAACTCCATTGACACCAAGAGTCCTAGATGGTACCTAGTTACCACTGGTAATCTCTCTGAAAGGGATCACCCTGGGAGATCTTGGAAAGTGTGTGTGTGTGTGGGGGGGGAGTGTGGGGGAGGGATGTAAAACAGAACACAAAATAATAAAAAATAACAGGTTTATTGATCTGATAGAGACTGGGGGAACGCCAGAGACTAATGCCTTTAAGACATACTGCAGTCCTGCAACAGAAATCACCCTATGGCTCAACTTTCAAATATGAATGAGTTATTGTTTGGAAAACCAGATAGAGCACCGACCTTTCACTCAAATCACAACAAAAGTTTCACTATGAAATCCAGGATAGATAGAAAAGTTGTGGAGAAAGTAACTGAATGAATGATTACCTAGCAACATGACAGGGGACTTGGGGGAAGTGGGCAGCTAACAATAAGGAAGATGAGAAAGAAGAAAATGTTCTGTAATTGATCATGGTGATGACTTGAGCACTCTTCTTAATATGACTGAACTATTATATTGTGTAATATATGAATTATATGCCAACAAAACTTAATATTTTTTAAGAAAAAAATAGAAAATCCTATCAACAGGTCTTTTTGGTATATGATATAGTCTAAAATGACTGATATAAATTTTGATTATCTGATTAGACTGATACCTGGCCAGGTACTGCACTGTAAACTCACTTCCCTTTGTAGCTAACAAATATTTGAGAGTGCTATTTTGAGACTATGAAAATTATCCTTAAACTTCTTAGTCTTGGCATTCATCAGTGGATCTTGCTTGCAGCAATTACTGTGGTATTCTCATTGTGATTTTCTATTTCCCTCACTCCTTCTGTATCTATTAATTGATATTCTTATTTAAAGATGAGTTCTTCCTCTGTTTATTTATTTGGTAATTTCTTTACATTAGGATGGACTCATAGACATTTATTCTCTACATTATAGCCCAGTACTGCCACAATTATTTTCTTATATGAATTGTTTCAGTTTAGGTCATTAGGTACTCTTTTTAGTTGGTTCCTGTATCTTTTTATCTTAGCACTTTGCTTGTTTTGTAGCTGTCCCTATTTCAAGCACCAAAAAGATGCTTCAGGCAACTATGATTTTTAAATAGTAAAATTTCTTAAGAGATCCTGTTCAAATGTGTGACGAAAGAAGTGACCTGAGAATCACTTTTCCAGAAACTGGAATAGTGAAAAAGGAGATGGAAAGCTGAGAAAAGTGGGCCCATGTCTCTCTGAGAATGATAAAATCCACATGAACCCCAAATGAAGCTTCATTTCTACATTCAGGGATGAAAATCCAGGAAAGGAAGTATGCCCATTATTTCAGTATCTGGACATCGCTTTTCTTAATACCTTATTTTGATCTTGTTGTTGTTGTTAGATGGAATGATATCTTTTAACTATATTTTTCAAAAATAGAAATGGATAGTATATTTTCTCATCCCATGAATATATGGGAATGTCCTCTTGCATGAAAGCTGTGTTGGTTGGAATGATGAAACACCAGTTGGGCTTTTTTTTTTTTTTCCTAAACAACTTGTTTTTAATTGAGGGATACTTTCTTCCCCTACTAATGCATTTTTGGTGTATTACCTTAGAAATATGCATATACATAAACCTGATTTTTCATTATGTATTTTTCACAATATCTGTCCAAGAGTGAAGAGATAACTTCAATTGGACCAATCAAGACTTTTGAATGAAACTACACATATGTCCATATTATAAGCTATATGGATATAGGGTTAGGCTTCTGTGGATCAACTTTCTGGTCATGTGACCAGAGTCCATCTATGGCAAGAGAGAATAAAGTTGTTATAAATAAACTAAAACAAACATAAAAGTACACACAAAAAAATCAAGTGTGCTGGAGACATTGGGGGGAAATGAGAGTTATAAATAGACTGGTACATAAATAGATACAAAGAAACAAAGATAAAGAACAAGAGTGAGTGCTAGTGAACTTTTTATTCTTCAAGATCCAGCTATCCTTGAAGACTTAATCTTCAGCCTTCCAGTCATACAAGTCTATCAATAACAATAGTCTTTTTTTCCTTAATATTTTTTTTTGTCCTTTACAATTAAATGACGTATAGAATTAGTACCAGGAAAAGGGCATTTGTTAGAGATACGTTATGCAATGAGGGATTGGTTGAGTACAGGAGTGGTACAAGACAATGAGAACGCCCTTAGCAAGGGTGACAATGAGAACTCCCTTAGCAAGGGTGAGACACTGGACAACCTTTGCTAAACTCTGGTTAAATGGTTGAACTCAGACCATGTGCACACCAAGATTGAAGCTTTAGACAAGTCAACATAAAATTTCCAAGTATTGTCTGCTTCTTATTATGTCTTTTTGAAATCTGTTTAAATTGGCCCCTCGGAAATCATGAAGGAAATTTTATGCAACTTTGCTAAGAGATGCCTTCCCTTCCACTCTGAACGCAAACAGTAGCTTAGAAAGGGTGAGATAACCGTGGGCCTCATAAACCGTGAAAACCAGAAACTCTGTGTCAAAGTGAAACTAGGGGTGGCAGAAGCTGGCAGTTAAGAGACACAGTGGGGGATATGTATTTGGGATTTGGGAGAGATAGGAGAATCCAGGAAGCAGGATCTGTTAAGGCCCTCCCTAAACACTTTTGTTGAGTATTTGCTTGTGGCTAAGCTAACAAATCATCCGTAACAATAAGTCAACCAATGGATATAACCTGGGCATAGGCCTGGATTAGTCTTGCCTCAACACCTCAGCCTTAATCTAAGATAAAAACAAACACCAAACACTGCCATTGAGTGAATTCCCACTCTCAGTGACCCTGTAGGATAGAAGAGAACTGCCTCTGTGGATTTCCTGAGGCTGTAAATCTTTACCAGACCAACTGCTGACTTGGAGCTTAGCAGCCAAAGGCTATTATCACCAGGCTTGTGACTCTGAATCAGGAGTTATTTTGCTTAAAGTGGATATTTGTCACTAAGGAGCAGGTATGCACGAAAATCTGGTTCACAAGGATCTGGTGGTTTACTCACCAAAGCATGCAGACTCACCTGGTAGCTGGCTACAGTTTTAAAGGTGTAGAAGTGCTAGAGAAATGGCAAATTCGCAAGGAGGATTTTGAGATGTTTCTGTATTACAGCAGTCCTCAGGTCCTGGTGAAACAGGAAGAAAGAGGGTGACACAGGGAAAGCATTTCCAAAAAGAGGTTCCTTCCCAGCATCCATTTCAGAGACAAAAAATCATGAAGAAGAAGAAGAAGGAGGAGGAGAAGGAGGAGAAATTCAAACTCTGCGAACAAGTTGATTCCAACTCATAGTAGTGATTCCATAGGACAGAGTAGACTTGCCCCTTTTGGGTTTTTGTGATTTTAAATCTTTATGGAAGTAACCAGCTTCATTCCAAGGACATTTCAGAGAATAATGATTTTGAGGAATCTGTTGAAAGGACAAAACTTGGGGAAGTCAGATAGACTCCACTAATCATATGTAAACTCTCCCCATGCTATTATTCTTCAGGGTATGGTCTATGCTGTGACATATGTCATGTCACCCTTCTTAAATGGGAAATTTTATGGGTGTTATTTTATTTTTCCTTCTTCTGTGCAATGGAAGTATAGGGGATTATTATGTAAGTCATAAGAGGCTGTTGGACCAGAAAGAACCATGTTTGGATTGGAGAAATAGGTGTATCACCCAAAGAGCTTGGCCATGGAGCTGGGTTGGTACCCATCATGGTGATGATAGTATCTTTTTGGAAAAAGTTTGATTTTGATTCATACAACATTTAGTAGATTATACTTCTGAAATTTGGGTCCAGAAATGTTTGTGTACACACAGAACAAGTATAGAGTCAAATGTAGTGAGGTTTTGGTCTTATTATCTTCTCAACACTCTATTTTCTGCCAAGAACTGCCTTGCTTCTCACCTCAGTTGAGTCTGCTAAGACTGTTCATCATAGCATATTCCCAGACTACAGGAATGCTAACTGACTCAGATCTGAACAATAGCAGTCCTACCCGTTGTCCTTGGTTACTGAACATGATACATGGGCATTTACATAATCTGGTGTCAATTTAAGTCTATCTAGAGTGAAGGGTTGGGTTTACCTTGTTAATCAGGTCACAGCTTGGTGACCTCATTTGGAGATTCAACAGAGATAACTCACTGGAGGCTAGATACGCTCGTTCCCTGCGTGGCATTCTTGTTGACAAGTCATATGGAGCTATGCTGATAGCACCCGGAACCTGGGAGCTGGAGGAGCCATGTGCAGACCCACGCAGGTGCTAAGATGCTTCTGCCACCACCGGATCCACAAGACTTTCTGTTATCTTCCTGCATTTAGCATCATTGCATGACATTGAGTCTAAAGAGGTATTTATGTGCTGGTGTCAACATCTGGGCTGATATTAGACTTCTGGACTTGATCTAGACTGGGCTGAGATTTTTTTTAATGTTCAATTGCTTTTTATATAAAGTTCTCTCACACATATGAGTGCTTATGCATTTGTTTCTCTAGTCAACCCAGAGTATTTTCATGAGATCTAAAATATCATGAATGTAGAGAATCTGTCTTACATTTGTATTCTGAACTAAAGCCAAATGGGCTTGAAATGGAAAAAAGTATCTGTATTTCTTGGAACTAGGAAAGAGTGCCTTTCAGGGGCAAAGAATTAAGCCAAAGTTGAAAGAAACACAGAGATACAATGAAGCACCTAAGAGTTGGTGGGTCCTGGGGAGCACGAAAAGGAGGGTGAACGTGATTGTTCCTGGTTTCAGATTCAGGAGAAGAGGAATAAGTGATGAATACAAAATCTTAAATCACACCTTTCTCTTGTTTAACAGTTTATAGATGGGGATTCATTTCCTTATGTCATCTAATAACTACAAAGGAAAAGTCTGAGATTGGCCTGATATTTTCTCCCTCTATGTGCAATTTATTATTTCTGTCTAGATCAAAGATTTTAAAAAATTCTTAAATGTTACCCTTTGCTAAGAATGTGTACACACTTATGTACACATATGTAAATATTTTTCTGGAATATGATGAACTCTTTTTTAATGTCCATCTGTTTAAGACTTTTTTCAATTCTTAAGTATTTTTTTGAATTAGGCCTTTGATTATGGCTTCCATTCATTTGCTTTGGTTTCTTTTCCCTATTATTTATGTTATATGTTCACAAATTGGGGATGATGAGAAATAATATTTTGACAGTCTCTAAAAACATTGGTTGGTCAAAAAAGTTGGATTGGGACAGATTCACTCTTTTTCTAGGGAACCAGATTGTTTGGGAGAAATGAGCTTTTTATCTTTGAAAAAGATAAGCCCAGAGTCTTCTGGTTATAACAGAATATCACAAGGTTTATCAAATGCAGTTTTAAACACATTTCCTTAACCATGACATTTAATGAAAGGTCTCAATTTTCAGTTTTTTTCTCCTTCATGGATATTAAAACTGAAACTTTGGAGAGGTTATATTAGACATAATTTAAAGTTGGAAGCCTTTTTTTTCTTTTTTTTTAATTTATTTTTTTAATTTTATTGGGGGCTCTTACAGCTACTACAACATTCAGTACATCATTTGTATCAAGCACATTTGCACACATATTCCCACATACATTTCCCAATATTTTCCACCTGAGCCCTTGATACAAGCCCCTTTAAAAAAAACTCTCCCCTTTCCCTCTCCCCCCTTTTTAAAAAAATTAATCATTTTATTGGGGGGCTCCTACAACTCCCATCACAATCCCCAACAACATCAGTTGTATTCAGGCCACTTTTACACACCCATTGCCATCATCACTCTCAAAACATGCTCCCTCCCTCCAGGCCCCCTTTATCTGCCCCCCTATATTACCCCTCCTACCCCCCTTCCCCTTGAACCCTTAGTAATTTACAAATTATTTTTTCATCCTGTACACTGTACAATGTGTCCCAACACTCACTTCCCTGTTGTCCATGCCCCAGAGAGGAGGCTACGTGTAGATCCCTGAAGTTGGCTCTCCCTCTCCATTCCTCCATCCCTCCACCCTCCTGGTATTACCACTCCCATCACTAGTCTTGA
>PVJH01020916.1:0-39783 GCA_004026705.1 Nesogale talazaci
GCTGAAGAAACTGGCCAGCCGGCCACCCTCCTTAGGCTCAGATTTGCAGAGGGTCTTTGGCCCCAGGAGGGCTCAGGGAGCTGGACCATGGGTGCAAGGTGTGCAATCAGGCGTGTGCAGCCAACACGTGGTGAGGCCGCGGCTGGAAGTGGGCCGGGAGGCTGAAGAGGAAGCTGTCCCTGTCCTCACTTAACCCAGATACGGCCACCCTGCAGTAGGCCCCTGTCCCCCGCCCGGAAGTGATGGGGGGGGGGGGGCAGGGAACAGAGGTTCAGCAGGGATCCCAGTGCTTCCCCCAACTCGCTTGCTGGCCAGCCATCTGTGGAGCACAGCTCTGCACTAAGCAAGGTGCCGAGCCTTCCCAGTCTGGTGCAAGTCCAAGTCCGGTGCACTGCCAGGGTAGCTGAAGTGCAGAGGTCAGGCACCTCCCGGAAGGCAAGAAAAGTGCATGCCGGGATTTTGGGCTTCTACCCCGCTGACTCCTGCCAGGCTGCCTTGCAGTGCCCAGCTCTGGGCTCACCTGGCCTGATCAATGGGCCTTGCTCCTCCGCGGGACCAGACGGGCAGGTGGGGACGGGGAGCTCCTGCTGGAAGAGCTACCACTTCAGCGTGAGCAAAGGGGGTGGCACAGGTGACCGATGCCCACTGTCGTGGGTGACACAAACGGTCAGCGCCCCAGGTTACTTGCTGGCAGCTTGGAGGTTCAGACCCACCTAGACACACCTCCGAAGAAAGGCCTGGTGATCCCAATGTCAAACAATTGCTGGGAACCCCAACGGCCAATGACCCTCACAGCAGAGAAGATGGGGGAGGGGGCAGTGGGGGGGGCGGACCCACAACATCTCCAACCCCCCCCCCACCCCGCCCCGGCACCAGCTCTCAAGCTAGACGCTCCCTGTAACAACCTCCTGGCAATCAGAGCAGGACGTGGCCACACTCCGTCCACCTTCCTGCCCACTGACGGCCAGTTGGGGTTCTGGACTGGGATCCCACAGGCATGGCCCACACTCAGGGGCCCCAGTCACAGCCACCTGGAGACGCAGGGGAGAGACGAGACACCCCAGCAGCAAGAGTCACACAGTCCATGGTGGCCCTGCCCCATGGGGACTCGCCCGAGCCACCTGACGTCCTAGGAGACCCCGTGCAGTGTGTCCATGCCTGACTGCTTGGCTGCTGAGCAAAAGGTCTACACAGAAGTACCGCGCGAGAAAGGCCCGGCAACCTGCTTCCCTAAAGCTCAGCCGCCGTGAGCACCGCGGACTCCGGCCCCTAGGGCATCTGGTTTGTCATCAGTCACCCACTTCACAGACGAGGAAGCGAGAGGTGAAGACAGGTGGAGGCGCTTGTCAGAGGTCCCATAAGATAGAGAGCTGAATTTGCGTCCGCACCAGGCCAGGCCTCCCTCACACGCTCTCATCCCAGAGAGGCACCACAGCACAAGTGCTTCCTAAGGCAGATGCCGAAGGCAAGGAGAATGTTGGCGGACACAACCAAAGGTGAGAATGATCCCAGGCCGGTCAGCTGACGGACAGAAGTTCAAAGGTTCAGAAAGGACTTGGCTAGTGTCCCAGTGCTCTGACTAGTGACTTTGTACCAGAGTCACCTGCTTCTCTCCTTCCCCAAAGCCATTCCGACGCTACATGCTTGGACACAGAGGGAAGCCCCAAAGCACCGCCGTCAAGTCAGGGAAACCCTCGTGAAACAAAGTGTCAACCTAAGAAGCTACCCCCTCTGGGTCTCTACCCCTCTGAAGGCAGCATTTCCGTCCCTCTCACTCGGCAGTTCTCAACCTCTGTGTTGTGACCCCATTTGGGGAGAGGGTGTCCAAACCACCCTTTCACAGGGGTCGCCCAATTTATTACAGTAGCAGAATGACAGTGAGGAAGTAGCAATGAAAGTCATTTTATGGTTGGGGGGGTCACCACCCCAGGAGGAGCTGCATGAAAGGGTCTGGGCACTAGGAAGGTCAAGAACCGCTGCTCTAACCTGCACCCGGAGAAGTCGGGACTCTTCCACTGACACCACTTCCAAACAACAGTGTGTGCAATTTGTGTTCCTTTGCGTGTGGAGAGCAACAGGACGCCTGCAGGGGCAAGATCAGGGGGTGTAGGGAGGATGGGGCTCAGCTCTCCCAACACACTCCTCCTCCGACAGCCCCCTTTTGAAGAAAGAGCAGGTGCTTGACTGTGATGGGGAGGGGAGGAGGGCAGGAAGGGGAAGTGTTCCTGACGCAGCTTCTGTCTCCTTAAACCTTTATTATAAGCCCAGGGTCATCCAGCACCCTTCCAAAAAAGTCAGGATGGCCCCTATGGACCAGAAGAAAATCAACACCTCAGCATAACTTGAGTGGAAAAAAACAAACCAAAAAGAAAAAAAAATTTTTTTGCCTTTTTGCTCTGGACTGGTCCAATACATCTGCTCAGAAGCCACCATCTAGATAATGTTTTTTTTAACTGAGAAACTAATGGAAGCACACAAAGAAGGGCGCCTGTCTGCCGTCCACCAGTTCCACGACACCAAACCCACCGCCCTCAAGCCCACGCCGACGCCTGCGGGGCAGGGCGGGGCTGCCCCTGTGCAGTTCTGAGACCGCAACCTCCCTCAGGGCTGGAAAGCCCCATCTTTCTCCCACGGAGCAGCTGGTTTCGAACTGGGGTCCTTGCAGTTCATCACCCAGCACACAGCCCCTGCACCCCCAGAGGGGCAGACTCCGTGTGGAATGAGACCTGGGACCCTTGTACCAATATTTTCTGACCCAGCCTTGTAGGCCCCTTGCCCTCGTTCCGGCCTTTCTGATTAGCCCACATGCTCCACTGTCCTGCTCGTCCCCAGGGGACACGCCTAAGTCCTCCCGGGGGATGTGCTGAACCCACAACGGAACGTCTCTTAGGAAGAACACGGGTGACTGCCATCCGTGATGGAGGACCACCTGGAAGAATCGGGCGAGCCACTGTCTCAGCCGAGGTGACCAAAGCAGGTCTGTGCCAAGCTCCCGAAGACAAGGGCCCCTTCCACTGTGCCCTCCATCGGCCCCCACACAGCCAGGGAACAGGGCGGGTCGCCAGGTGGACGAAGGAAAGACACTCAACACACTGACGTGGATACCGTTACCCTGTCCCCGAGGAAGCGCCATGCCCCGACCTTGGATGGTGTGGGGAGGACAACAGGAGTTGAGAGCATTGTCCGTTTGCCCATCACAAGAGCCTCGTGAGACTGGTTCTTTGAGGAAGTCCCGGCTACAGAAGCAAAGGACATGAAAGTAACGGACGGAGGGCACATGGTCCCAGGGCCAGGCGGGATCCAATGCCTCTACTTCTGTGTCTTATAAGTGCACATTCTTACGGACTCTGGGGACCCTGGCTGGACTGTACTTCTGATGGATGCTGGGTCCTGAGAGAACCCCTGTCACACCACGGATCTCTTCTTAGGTGCCAGGTGGCAGTGAGAACTCCCATACACTTAACAGTTAGAAAAGAAAACAACGTTCCCTAATGTGACAGCTGGAAGCCTTGGGGATGTCGTGGTTGCACTGCTTACGCCAAGGTCGGCAGTTCAAAGCCACCGGCTGCTCCTCGGGAGAAACAGGAGGCTCTCTATACGTTCTGGTAAGGAAGTACAGCCCCAGGAACCGTGTCCTATAAGGCCACCCTGATGCGTGGAATGCTCACCCAGCAAGACAGTCAAGCCAGACGAAGTCTTACAGCCTCTGCCTCCACTCCTGGACACCCTCCTTGGGGGAAGCCACTTGGCACGTAATAGAGTCTGACCAACCCTGAAATCGCCACGCAGTCCCAGGGTGACCCAGCCAAGCCGTCCTCTCCATCCAAGTGACAATGAGTGAGTGCGATCTCCTGCATGTCCTTATGGTGACCTACCCACTGAGGACCACCAAATGACCTCAGGAGATGTCACCAAGAGCAGAAGACCCACCCAGCTGAGTCTTGACTGAATCTTCGCTTTAACTAAGCTCCTCTCTCACATCAAAGTGGGCGGGCCCACTGGTCCTGCCAGGTTGAGATGTCCATCCCTGCTGGCCAGCTGGCAGATCCCTCTTGTCATTTCTCATGACAGCAGCTGTTCCACCTGGAGGCCTGCCTCCGGCTCATCTAAGTCACCCCCACATCCCGAGGCCAGCGTCTTCGGTCTTGGCATGGTACCCAGTGAGCCCCCCTCCCCCCGACTAGGAGACTAAGTGTGCCACATCGCCGTGGCTGGTCTCTGCTGCACCTCTCTCCCCCTTGGCCCCGCTGAGTCTAGCATCTAGGATGTTGGCAGTCAGTGGGTTGTCATGATGGGTCTCGGGACACCTATTCCCCCCCCACCACCACTACCTCCTGTGACATTTCACAGCTCTGACTGACGCAAGGGCACGCTACTTATCCCCAGCCGTAGTAGCCCGGTGGGGTCAGTGCCCATGCCACGTCCATTCTACAGAAAGGAAATGGGGGTTCACAACACCGTGCGGAGCTCATCAAGAAGAGCAGGAGCCCAGCCCTGCAGTCCCTCCATGATCAAGTCAAAAGGAGGAAGGCAAGGAGTTACCTTAGAGCAGGGGCCCCGAAACTTTTTGTACAAGTACAAAAGTACTTTTTGTACTTTTTGTACAACTTTTTTTGTTCACGATCCCTCAGACTATTGGAGGGCTGGACTATAGTTTAAAAAAAAAAACACACAAACTGTGGACAAATTCACTGCGGGCCCAGAATGAGTCAGGGGCTAAACAGGACAGGCATAGTGCAGCAAAAACACCCGGCGGGCCGGATAAATGTCCTCGGTGGGCCGCATGTGGCCCAAGGGCCGTAGTTTGCCTTAGAGTCGGGTTTGCCCACCCTGAAGAGCTACCAAGATCAGCGGTGGGACTTGCAAGGGGCCCAGGAACCTCGATTTCAAAAAGCCCCTGGGTGACCCTGGTCGGTCAGGCACAAGACCCACAGGTCAAGAAGAGGACAGATCCCACTGTCCATCCTCCTGGAGCACACCTGTGTTTACCCTCACTGCCTGCTCCACCACCTGCAGGCCCCGCCCCGCCCCAGCGGCAGCTGGTTCTGTGCCACCTGCAAGGCCAGGTGTGAGTGACGATGACAAACAGAGCGGCCCGGGAGAGGCTGTGGTTGCCTTCACACGGGGGCACCCTCTAAGCAACGATCTGGCTCCGGCCCTGCCCAGTTCCTTGACCAACGGAACCTTTGGAAAATGATTCCACCGGGGGCTTGGCCAAGCAGCGCTGCCTTACGACCCCAGTGATGATAGGCTAGGGGCAGGCTGGGGAGCGGACCTGGGGGCCGCAGCCTCGGGGAGGACCACCTCTGCTATGGGGTGTCGCTCAAGGCAACGTGCCCCGCCCTCTCTCTGAGACCACCCTGCCAGAAGGCTGGGCCTCGCGTATCCATCTCTATACCCAAGAGCCTGGTGCAATACCCGATCGCATGTCGGACTGCAAGGTTGGCAGTTTGAACCCACCAGGGGACTTCAAGCAAGATGAGGCTTGACAGCCTCGGAAACCCTGAGGGCCAGTTCTGTCCTGTCCTATAGGGTCCCTATAGCGTGGCCTTGACTCGAGGCCAACGAGTGAGTGAGATGCACGTGTGCTTGAACAGGAGGTACTGCCAGAGGAGTCCCTACAGACACTGACCCCAGGAGTCCAAGCCAGACCCACCACCCATAGTGTGCCCCCAACAGGGTCACAGGCGGCCACTGTCAGGGAGGCCAAGGGACCCCTGAATGACTGCCATGGGCTGATAAGCCCGCCAAGATACAGCCAAAAGGAAACAAGCAAAATCCAAACACTGGCAGGGCACGGAGGAGGGGTGTGCAGGGCGCTCTGTGTGTGTCCAAAACACACCACACACACGTCACGCAGGCACAGGACGTTTCCCGAAAGCCAAGGAAACAGACCATTGTAACCTTGAGCCTGGGGCTGGAGAAGGGAGACCCGCATCTCTGAGTTATTCCGCTGCCCTCTCCCCCTGACTCGTTTAAGAGTATATTATCACTTGTCTTTTCTTTGGGATATCTCTATTATCATTTTTCAATGACAACCAAGTTCATATGAAGCAACACGCCAACAGCAGCACATCTCGACAACCAGCCCTGGCTGCGAACCCCGTCAGTCTCAAGAACTTTAGGAACAGAGTCCACGGCCGGCTCTAAAGGGAGTACAGGTGGGGGGACCACACTGGAAAGCTAAAAGCATGGTGAGTGGCTGCCTGTCTCGCTGTCCCAGCCGCAGTCTGCATCACACTCAGAGGCTACTGAGAGCCCAAGCTGGGAGGGCAGCATGAGGCAGCCTGCTCGATGGTCAAGGACGGCTGGCCACTGGAGGCAAGAAGACACAGATCCCAGACACTGTAGGGCAGGAAGGCCCCTCTCCAAGCCCAGTCACCCAAGCCCAGCATCAGGCTCTCCCTAGGGCCCTGCTGAGCCACCGCGTCACCTAAACCCACCTGCTCCCAAGCCAGAGACATGCAGAGCCTCTGCACCCCGGGGCGCCTGACCAGCAGCACCCGCAGGCGCCCCGTGGGGCGGGGAGTGGAGGGGCCAGGACTCACCGAAGCCCTCGATCTTATCCGCCGTCTTGCTCCAGGCCACCTGCCGCGTCTCCATGATCACCTGGACGGTCCTGCGCTCGGGCGTGGACTTGCGGAAGCTGAAGACGGTCATCACCGTGCCCAGCTCCAGCGCTCTCTTGATCTGACTCTTCTCATATTCCGGGAGGGCGTCCACGCTGGCCGCAGAGGTCATCATGGCTGGGGTAGGGGGCACACGGCAGGCGGGAGGGAACGGGCAGGCTGGGAAGAGAGAAAAGCGTGCTGGTTTTAATTTACTCCTGGCAGCCCAGGCTCATCAGCAGGAGCCGAGGAGAAGGTGGAAGTGGCAGCAGTCACCCTCGGGTGCAGCGGCTTAAATGGGGGGCGACAAGGGGCCCCTCTGACCCTCAACCGCCTAACGACCGCTAGCAGACTTTGAATATCCAAAGCAGCCCAGCCCAGTGGTACCAGCCCTCAGCCCACACCCACTTTGATCCTACAGAACATTTGACTAGCCAAAACACCTCTGACCACCCTCCAACACCCAACCGGGCACGCCCACTGTGAGCAGTCCCTCAGGCTCACTGGACGAAGCAGGACTGGCCCCAAGACTGGAGAGCTTTACGGAAGGAGAGAGAGCCTCTTTCCCCCAAGGAGACCCGGCAGGACTGAACTGCTGACCCTGGGTGGGCAGGCCAACCCCGAAAAACAGCGAAAGAAACAAACAGGGCAAAGGGGCCCTGTGGTCTCAAGTTCAAATCCTGGCTTGAGTTCCTGTGGACCACATGCCCTGGGACAGATGCCTAGCCCCACCCAAAGGTACCCCTGGCCTGTTCTGTCCTCCGTAGGCGGGGGGTGGGGGTGGGGGAGTGTGAGGAGAATTGGCGTATCAAGCCACTGGCACAGCCCCTGGTGTCATTCAGACATCTGCGCATCTGCTCTGGGGATGCGCTGTGGTCGACGCAGGTCCACATCTTGGGGTCTTTCCCATCTCGAACCTTCACCCCAAGTCCAACCTGTCAGCAAAGCCAAGGTCCGGCCCGTGTGCCCCTCCATGACTCCACTCAAGGCCCCTTGAGTTACTCCCACTGCCTGCTCACCAACTCCCCCCCCAACCCCCGCCTCCATCTCCCCCACGCCTCCACCCCCAGGAGCCAGGAAGACCCTCTGAGAAGCTGCGTTCCATCCGTGCACTCTTGTGCTCACCATTCCACACAGACAAGCCCAAATCCCCTCCCAGTCTGCGGGCCCCTTCTCTGAGCACTGGCCCCCCGCTCTGTTCCGTGTGGACTCCAGGTAGCCTCCACCATGACTCTGCTGCCACGACCCCAGGTACGCAGGGGGGAGCAACTTCCTGTGCCCCTCGGTCCCTCCCGGCATCTGGTCTGGGGTCTCCTGGTGTGGCAGTGACATCATCTGCTGTCACTTGAGATTGTGAAGAGTGAAGGGGTGGAGCCTGACCTGTCAATCAGGTCGCAGCTTCATGACCTCATTTGGAGAGACTTAAGGAGACAGCCAGCTGGCTGAAGGCAGGATAGAGGTCCTCTCTCCGCCTGAATGTTACTGATGAGAAACATGAAGGACCTCTGGAGGAGCCACGTGGAAAGCCCTGCCAGCACTGAGATGCTTCCACTGCCACTGGGTCCACAAGACTGGGTCCCACCCACTGGCCTGTGATCTTCCCGCAGTCAGCATCATTGCCTGTGTTTCCCGAGTCTGAAGAGGAATTTATAGGTTGCTATCAGACATGTGGGCTAATATCAGACTTAGGGACTTGATCTGGACTGGGCTGGGATGCTTTCTCAATATTCAGCTGCTCTTATAGAGACAGCTCTTTTTTTCTCAATGATTTTATTGGGGGCTCTTACTAAGCTCTTATAACATTCCATACATCATTTGTATCAAGCATATGTGTATATTCATCAAGCATGCTGCCATATTCATTTTCAAATATTTTCTACTTGAGCCCTTGGTATAAGCTCCTCTTTCCCCCTCCCTTCTTTTAATGAACCATTTTATTGGGGACTCACACACCTCCCCTCACGATCCACACATCCATCAATCGTATGCAGGCCACATTTGCACACTTGTTGCCATCCTCACTCTCAATACATCCTCCCTCCACTTAGGCCACCAGTACCAGCTCCCCACATTTCCCTTCCCCTCCCACTCCCCGACGAACCCTTAATAATTTACAAATTGTTATTACTTTTTCATATCATACACTGTCCAGTGTGTCCCTTCACTCACTTCTCTGTTGTCCATGACCCAGAGAGGAGGTTATATGTAGATCCCTGAAATTGGTTCCCCCTTTCTATTCCACCATCCCTCCACCTCCCAATATCACCACTCCCATCACTAGTCCTGAGGCAACATCTGTCCTGCATTCCCCATGTTTCTGACTCCAGTGTATATCCCCTGCTCTAGCTGGATTTGTCTGGTAAAATTGGGATCAGGATAGTGGGTGGGAGGAAGCATTTGAGAACTAGAGGAAAGTTGCATATTTCATCATTACTAAACTGCACCCTAACTGGCTCATCTCCTCCCTGCAAGCCCTCTGTAAGAGGATGTCGCTTTACCTATTGATGGATTTTGGGTCCCCAATCTGTACTGCCCCTCATTTATAGACAGCTCTTCCTTATACACATCGGAGTGTCTATGAATTTGTTTCTCTCGTCTACCTAGACTGGCACGCCTGGCAGGAGGCAGCTCTGACCATCCCTGCAGGCAGCGGCAAGCCTCCTGACATCACACCCTCTTCCTTCTGTAAGACGTATGCACCATGAGGGCAGGGCAGAGACCCGCCTCCCGTTTTTATGCATGGTGAGGGGTCCTCAGTCCTCAGAATGAAGGCTGGTACATAGGGGGCACACACACCCCTTTAAATAAAAACAAACAACTTTTGTGAATTGAGTGTAGGCTCACACAGCAGATCCATTTTCCATTCAAGGGTTGAAACACCTTTTGTTTCACGCCATCCACTGCCACCCGCTCAACACACCACTGCTCACCCACTTCCTCCCTGCACTTCCTGTTTCCCTTCCTCCTCCTTCCCTGACCCTGGTGAACTTTGTCGGGGGGGGGGGGGAAAGGGGGGTGGCTGCCCTCTCGATCCTGAAGGGTTGATTTTTCTAGGACATCACCTGTCCATTCTTCCTGAAGCCCCAACCACCTGGCAAAGGAGGGCCTGTTTGTACGCCCATTTTACGTACAAGGAAACTGAGGCTCCAAAACGTCCCCCCCGCCCACACCACGTCCCCAAGACTGTCCGGGACTGTGAATCTTCACAAGGCCCTACCTTGCTCCCTGGCAACGTGCCCTGTAGCCAATTGGCAGTCTCCAAGTACCAAGCCCTGCAGGACCGTGTCTCCTAACACCAGAGCAGGGATGACGCTACCTCCTGTTCACAGAGAGGCTGGGCAACTCACCCCAGGGCACAAAGCTGGCCTTTGAACCCAGACACATTCGTCCTGCTCGGAACCAATCTCTATTCTAACTCACCACAGATCCAGAGACCACTGTCTGCCCCTCAAGACCATGGAAAGTGGAAGACTCCTGGGCTCGGGAGCTGAGCTGCCAGGCCAAGCATGCTGGCAGCACCACCTCGAACAAGCCCCCGTGGCCTCTTGAGTCTCATTCTGCATCCGCAAAGACAAAGCGAACCATCATCCCCAGTCTCCAGGTATCTTCGAAATGTTCAGCATCCGGCCCTGGAAGCAAGGATGCACGGCTTGAATCACGTGAGGGGGACAGGTCGTTTCCTTTCCATTGATTGGAACAGAGTACCACCTGGATCCCCTGAGAGACGCACACCTGGGAGGGGTTGCCTCTTCCTGACTTCTCCTGAAGCACTGCAGAAGAAAGGCCCGGCAATCCACTTCCCAAAGTTCAGCCACAGAGGACCCCCAAGAAGCACAGATCTCCCCTGACCCACACGGGGTCCTGGGTACCGTGTCTCCTCCCTGACCCCCCACTCCTTCAGGCCTGTGCTTGACTGCCCCTTCCCACCCCACGCCCCCGCCCGCCACCGTCAAGGCTACACCGTGACACAAGTGGGGGCAACTCAGCGTTCAGGAAGTGAGGGGCCCGTGCCAAATCCCAGGGGCCTGGCTGTAGGCAAGCAGTGCTTTCTCCACACAGCGTCCTGCCGTGCCGCTGGTGGGCTCATCACCTCCTCCTCCTCCCAGGGCAGCTGGAAGGAGGAAAGGCTACCCTAGCATGTCCAGCCCCCAGCACTAAGCAGGGCCTCGGTTAATATTAACCGGGCAGCCGCAAGCTAAGACAGCAATGGAGCATGAACGCCACCCTGGGGATGAGGGTGCAAGTGGGGGGAGGGGGTCCCTGCTGTTGCCCTTTGCCCCACCCTTCCACGCTTCACACCTGCATGGGCACGCCGGCCTGGAAAAAAATTCCCAGGTGCCTTCTCAGTGAGGTCTGCTGTCTGCCCCTCAGACAGGGGCCTGTCAAGGTGGCAGAGAGGCAAGTGCACCCACTGGGACCAGAGACGGCCCGAGCTTAGGCTTCACCCGGGGACATGTCAGAAACAGACATGGGGTTGGGGAGGCGGATTAATCATAGGCATGGCTCAGCCCGGGCCAAGGGGCCTACCAGCATATGCCATCAACACTGTTCTTAGACCTCAAGGCAGCCTGCATCTCACCCCGGGATCGATCACAGATGGGGGATGTTCTTCTGGTCATTTCGCTGGCTGCTTGGCAGGGGATCACTAGGCCTTTCTTCCTTGCCTGTCACCAACTGGAAGCCCCTCAGAGGCCCGCATGGCACCACGGCACCAAGGGAACCTCCCTTGACAGACATCAAGTGTGTGGGTTGAGCTGAACTGGCCCTGTTCCCACCCTCTACCCCAGTCGCTTGCTATGGACACAGGGACCAACAAGGGACAAAGTGGCTCCATGGCAGGGGACCTCCCTGACCAGCTCCCCACTTCCAGGTGCTCGGGTCACCCAAAGCACCTGCCCCCATATCTCAATGAGGCATTCTGGAGACGAAACTGGAAGTCCTCAGCATCCAGAAACTTGACAGACAAATGAGGGGCTGGGAGGGGAGCCCCCCCTCTGATCCCGCGCCCCTGGCTCTTGCCTTCTGAAGACCGCCAGACCAAAGCAGAAGCTGGCCAGACATGAAGCCAGCAGTTCCCAACCCTTTCTGGATGGACAGACACACACGGTGGCTCCAGCAGCAAGCATGGGGGTGGCACAGGGCCAGGCAGCAACTCGTTCGGTGACCCATCAGGTCCCTGGGAGCTGGAGCTTGGTAACTCTTCAGCAGGGTAGGAAACCTCACCGATTTCCTGGGGAGCAGCTGGTGGCTCTGAACTGCTGACCCTTCCGATCACAGCCCACCCGATCATAACCACTGCACCCACCCACCAAAGCTCTGGAGCCGCCAATAACACACACACACACACACACACACACACACACAGCCCCCTCTAGTGGGGCCTTGGTAAGCCCCTGGCCCTGCTAACCATGAGGATGGTGGTTCAAAGGCACCAGCTTCTCCATGGGAGAAAGGGGTGGTCCTTCCACTTGGTCTTATAAGGGTGCTGTGAGTCGGCATGGACTCAGGGAGGGGGGGTGTGCATTTTCAATTTGTCTCTTACACTCGGGAAGAAAGTTAAGGGACTTGTGTACAGTCAAA
The DNA here is from genome assembly GCA_004026705.1 of Nesogale talazaci. Lineage (NCBI taxonomy): Eukaryota > Metazoa > Chordata > Mammalia > Afrosoricida > Tenrecidae > Nesogale > Nesogale talazaci. The sequence goes on from PVJH01020916.1 coordinate 12,189, forward strand.
CCACTGGAAAGGGGAGGAAGGCAGGCCTGAGCCGGCCACCCAGCAGCTCTCTGGGGCTCCCCAGTATCAGGTGACCAGGCCTCCAGCCAGCTAGGCTTAGACAGGAAACCCATCGCCACACTCCAATGAAAGGCGCCTGCCAGGCCAGGCTGCAGGGCCTCCGTCCCGTCTAGTGGCACTAGGACCATGGACCTGACTTTCCTCTCCTAAGACCTTGGCCACTTCCAGCTTCCAGTTCCTGATGCCCAAACAGAAGCCCCAAGTCTCCCTTGCTGTCTTACATCCATGACTGAGAACAGAGCCCGTGGCCACAGGTACGTGGAGCCAGCGGCCCAGATCCAGCCAGCTGCATTCCCTAACACCCAGACCAGGATTGAATTACTTTTAGCCCCCAAGGCCAGGATGCCCACCCACCCCCAACCCCCACCAGGGGGAGGCCCCTTGGCCTCACAGGCCATTTCCACGTTGCTTCTGCTTTTTAGAAAATGAAATGGTCTTGAAATCCCTTGTTCCCGTTTCTCAGCCCCTGTGGGCCCCTCCATAAAAGGGCCGAGTGGAAGCCTGGCTCCGTCCGCTCGCAGGTTTCCCACGCCAGTCACGCCCTTCTCCTCCACGTGGACTACTGGGCTGCAAGACCCAGAGCAAGGCACCGTGGCAGCTCTCCTCCTGGCACATGGGGGGGCGGTCAGGAAGAATGCTGGCAGGACCGAGAATCCCTGCGGCTTGAAGACGTTTAATTCTGCATCTCGCACTCACTACACAAAGCCACCAACCTCCTCCTCCTCCTCCTCTGGGGCGGGAATATAAATTTGCCTACCCATCACCACCACTTTTTTTTTTTAATAAGGCCCACCCAGTGAGCATGTATTCCAACATACAACATGCTTTCTGTTGGGGCAACCAGCACACGTACAAGAAGAGATGCCTGGGAAACACATTTGTAAGATAAAAGGGGGAGATAATCAGTCACCTCTCATCAGTACAATGGGGGGAGGGGAAGGGGAGAATGGGCAGGGGTCTCTGACTTGCATCACTCCAGCGCTCTGGGCAGCCTCTGACCAGCAGGAAGATGCAGGACCAGCCATTTCGGTGATGCGGCAGACGCCCCGTAGGAAGCGCAGCCATTGAGCTGCACACCACCAAAAACACGACACGGCACATAAACTGACTGCTAGGGACTTGGTTCCGACTCACCGTGACCCCAGAGGGCACAGGAGATCTGCTGCACTGTGTGGGGGTTTCCAAGACGGTACCTCTTCCAGGGAGCCTCACCTTTCTCCCACTGAGAGGCCTGGGGTTTCAAACTGCAGAACTGCAGGTTATCAGCCCCGCATATAACCCACTACACCACCAAGGGCTCCTTGGAAAGCAGCAACCTCGGGCTGAGCCCCGGTGGCGTAGTGGGTGTGCGCGGGACTGTGGCCCACTGGGACAGAGGTTCAATTCCAGCAGTGGGGCTGGGCCTCCTACTCCCACCACCAGAGAGCAGTGATGCCCAAAAAACAAACAAAACAAAACAAAACAAAAAAACACGAAAGCAGCAAATTCTAGAGTGGGTAAGGAAGTCTTGCTTTATAATCACTTAATGGATATAGGGGTGGCAGGGTATGGTGCACTATTTGCTAAATTAAAACATCTTTTCATGTTTTCTCACCAGCGATTTTCCACCGACTCCACCCCATGGATACCAAAGGACTATTCTTGGGGGTCCACCGTTTTGTGCTCTTCCCCTTGGGGCTTAGTTTCACATCACTACCAACTCTGGAGGCAGCAGGTAATTTTAGCAGCAATGGGGCCCTGCATACAGCCTTCCCCACACCCTTACCCCCTAGGGTATATGTGGCAAGTTTTCATACTGCAGAACTTGAGTTGGGGACTTGACCCAGAGGAGGGGGGAGCCCAGGGCCCTCTTAACATAAAACCCAAATTCTCTGATCAGCCCCAGAGGTAGACAGAGAAGGGGGAGAAACTGAGCAGACAGGCTCGAATTCAAATGAGTCCAGTTGACAGGGCCACCTCTCGTCTGACACCACCCACCCCCACACTGCAGTTCAACAAGGGGTACTGGCCCAGTCCACCGCAGCCTCCTCCAGTATGCAGACGCCAAACCCACTTTCAAAAAGGCCCCATCTTCCCCCTCCCTCCTTCCTCCAGGGGGACAACGACCTCTCTGAGCGGCCGGCGGGGCATAAACAGGAAAGCACCCATGTGGACACGCAAAATCGGACGCTCACTGCAGAGGGGGAGACGCACGAAACCCTGACAATCCACCCAGGGTCTCTACGGAGGGGCCGGCTTTCCGGAGACCGGCTCCCCGCCCCCTCCCATCCCACAACCACCTGTGCCAGACTGGGAAGTGACAGGGGCCGGCCAGGCCGCCTCCACCGGGCGCGCGGCGCACCCCAGCGACCTGGAGGGCCGGCCCCGCCCCGCGCCTGGACCAGGACCCCTCTGCCGGGGAGGCAGTGAGCGCCGGCGCGCCCCCCAACCCGCGAGCCGCGCCGCCCCTCGGCGTCCCCATTCAAAGCTGGGGCCTCCCCGGGGAGCGGACGACGTGGTAGCGCCGGTGCCGACAGAGGAAGTGGCCAGCGGCTGCGGCGGCCGGACCCCCGCCCCAGACACTGCACTGCGCGCCGGGCCCCGACGGCGCGTCCCACCCCGGCTGCCCCCCTGGAACAGGTCCCCCCCGTGGGACGCAGGCCCTTCTCCAGGGCGCGAGTTCCCTCCGGGACGCGGGTCCCTTGCGGACGCACCGCACTTACCTGGCGGTGCCGCCGAGGCGCAGCCACCGCGGGCCGTGGGGCCCGGGGGGGGGGGGGGGGGGGGGGGGGGGGGGGGGGGGGTGGTCGGTGGGGGGGAGAGCCGGGGTCCCGCGCGCGCCGCCGCCGCCGCCCGCCGTCCGGGCTCGGGCTCGGGCACTCCCTGGCGCGCACGCCCGCCGCCGTCTGCGCTCGCTACTTCTGCTTCGACCGCGCCACGTGACCCCGTGGGGCCGCACCCCCGGCGCGCCGCCCCGCCCCGTCCCTGCGCGGGACCAGGGACCGCCACCCGGCCGGCCGACGTGGCCCGGCCCGATGGGGGAAGAGGACTTGGCTGGCATCGTGGCACCAGCTCGGGAGGCACTTAGTACTCGCTGCCTCCCGCCCCGCAGGTGGCCCTGGTTCGCCTGAATTGAGCACAGTCCTTGCTAATGTAGACAAATCCCTTAACGGTCCCACCCACAGTTTCCCCTAAAAGCCGCTCATTAAAATTCCTCCAAGGCTGATTCCCCACCTGTTCCATGGGATTTTTTTTTTTTTTAAAACGGTGCGGTTCCCAAGAAAGGTCACCAGGTACTAGACCTTCCTGTGGAGAAGACATTTTGAAGGCCCGCTTTAATATCTAAGGGAACCCTGGTGGCATAGTGGTTCCATGTTGGGCTGCTAACCACAAGGTCTTGAGGAACAAGAAGGAACATTCTGCGACTTTAAAGAGTTAAGGACTCAGAACCTTGCAGGGGCAGTTCTACCCTGCCTTACAGGGTCACCCTGAGTCCATTGCAGTGAGTTTTGAGGGTTTTTAAGAGATATAAAAGGAACCCAGTAGCGAAGTGAGTTAAACACTGGGTTACTATCGGATGCAGGTTTACTCATTCAAACCCAGTACCAGGTGCCCTGGGGGGAAATGATGAGGCTGTCTTGGTCCCATCAATGCTTCAAGTCTTGGCAGCCTGATCCACAGTCACAATGTGTAGCAATCAACTCCGGGACAGTGCTTTGTAACTAACCCTATTGACTCATGGGAAACGGATCAGAAGCAGTTGGCAGCAGGGTTAAACGCCTCCTTGCACGTCTGGCTGAACATGTACCTGGAGTCCTGTGTCCAGGCTCACGCTGGAACCATTCGCAAGGTCTCTGTGTTCTTCCCGTTCTCCTGGCTCGTGACTTAGACAGCCAGGCCGCTTCCGGCACACCAGTCTTCCTTCCAAGCAGCCGGAGGGACAAGGTTTTCAGGTCTCGGGTGTTGCTCTCGCTGGGGCCATTCAGTCCCAAGTCTCGCTTGACCACACGGCTTGGGTGTGTGTCAGCGCCATCCGCCTCAAAACCACTAACTGCCCCGCTATTTAAAGAGATCTTCAAAAGGCTGGTATGGCGGTGTCCGCCCATTGGGATGCTGGGGTGGGGGTTGGGGGGGGGGGAGGTGGCACAGGACTCTAAACTCAATTGCCATCGGATAGGGTGGAGTTGCCCTCGCTGTTTTCCCACACCAACTCTTTACAGCAGGCGCCCTCAAACTACGGCCCGAGGACCACATGTGGCCCGCCGAGGACATTTATCTGGCCCGCAGTAAATTTGTTCATAGTTAAAAAAAAAACTATAGTCTGGCCCTCCAATGGTCTGAGGAACAGTGAACTGGCCCCCTGTTTAAAAAGTTTGAGGAGCCCTGCTTTACAGCCTCATCTTTAGCCCACGGTCGGTTTTGAACTGCCAACCTTGAAGTTAGCAGCACAACTCATAACCCACTACACTCGCAGATCTCCCCATTGGGTGGCTGACCGGAAAATAGTGGCTAACTCCCCAAGACTAAATCTGGGGGAGATGGCTTGGCTTCCTTTGTCTTGTTGGTTTGGTTTTAGGCCATAGGCTCCCACCGGCTTCTCGAAAAACAAAGCAAACCTTACTCAGCAGCCCGCTGGCTTGACAGTTTGCACTCTAGCCTATCACCCAGAACAATCCCCCACTCCCCAATCCCAGCACCCACAGGGAGCGGTATCACCCACTGTTGGAAACCTTGTTTTAGACCTTCTGTTCGAAACCACCAGCTGTTCCTCGGGAGACAGACAAGGTTTCTATGCCATAAACAGTTACAATCTCCAAAACTCACAGGGGCCCCGGGGCCAGTCTGCAGCTTGTGTTTAGGGACCCACAGGTGCTAGGTGCTAGATGCCCCACAGGAGTCTGTGTTCATGTCCGCTTTACATAGACACACAGGTGGGCCCAGAAGGGACCTCAAAGGCTGGGGGAACTGAGAAAAAGGAAAAAGAGAGGTGGTGGTGGTGGTGGTGGTGTGATCATGACCTGAGAAAAAAAATGGTTTTTGAATCAACAAGGTCCCATCCCTTGTTCTCCAGGTCCTTTGACAGCCTCACCTACAAGGTGCTTCCCCGCGACCTTCCTGCTAGCTAGGGGCCATGTTCCCCCCACACCCTGAACCTCTCTGTGCCTTAGTTCCTTCTTCCTAAACCTTGTGTCCTGAGTGCACCCGGGGCATGTGGCCTGGTGGCACAGTGGTTAAGTGCTCGGCTGCTAAGCAAAGGTCAGTGGTTCAAATCAACCAGTAGCTCTGGTGGAAGGTAAAGCACTCAAATTTTCTAGACTCACAGCCTCAGGAGCAACCCTACTCTGTCCTTTAAGGACACTTTGGGCTAGACTCAATGGGTTGGGGTGAGGGTCCGTGGCAGTATAGGGCTTGGACACCACTTGATGGGGAGGGGGCAGTAAGGCACTGTTTCTGGTAGCCAGCTGTAAGAGTTCATGAGGTGCGTTCGTCAGGGTGGACTAGAGAAACCAATTCATGGACACTCGTGTGTGTACAAGAAAGAGCTTTATAGAAAGAGTAGTTGTATATATTAAGCAAACATCCAAACCCAGTGCAGAACAAGTCCGTAAGTCTGCTATGAATCCATGTGTCTGATATCAGTCTAGAAAGTCCTCATCAGACTCACGTACACATGCAATGACACTGAGTGCAGGCCCGTGGGTGGGAAGTCTTGTGGATCCAGTGGTGGTCAAAGCATCTCAGCACTGGCGTGGCTCTCCACGTGACCCTCCAACCCCAGGGCTCGGACTCCATCAGCGCAGCTCCATGTGGCTTGTCAGCAGGAAGAGGAAGCAGAGGGTGGGTCTGGCCTCCGGTGACCTAGTGATCTCCGTAGCGCCTCCAAATGAGGTCATCAATCGACAGGCTAAACTCCACCCCTTCGCTCTTAACAGTCTCAAGTTGACACCAAATTATGCAACTACCACATTGGGTAATTTAGAACGAACAGCTCGAGGCCATTAGTTTAAGTAGCCTCCCTGTGCACACCTGCCACCCGAGGATGAGGAGGGGGAGAGGGTGATGATGGGCGGGACTGGGAGATTCCAGACTGGTCGCAGCTGCATGAGCTCCCGGCCTTGTTGCGGGGGAGAACAGCAGGCAGACAGACGGGTGTGTGGGAGAGTCTCCATGTTCAGAGTGGGTTCGAGTCCTAGGTGGGCTGTTTCCTTAGCTGCGTGGTCACCGGTCTCCTCTGAAGCTCCCCATCTCCCCATCAAAAGCCCTTCCATGGAGTAGCCAGATCAGGCAAACCCCTAAGACACAGAACCAGATTAGAAGGTGCCTAGGGCTGAGGGCCGTGGGGGTGGGGTGGGAGGGGAGGTAATGGCGAAGGGATGCAGAATTGCTTTTTAGGGAGGTGTGGGGAGGACAAAGATCTTCTACATGTCACCATGGTCATGGCGGCACAGCTCTGTGAGCACCCATGCACTAAAAACCTTTTGTATGGCAGAAAGTTTGACGGGGCGCGCCGCCCGAGGGGACACACACAGCCAGTAGGAAGGCTGAGATGAAAACAAATAAAACCAGCAAATCACAAATATTGGTGAGAAGGTGGGGAAACTGGTACCGCGGTGTGAGCCCCCACCTACCCCGAGAGAGAAAGATGAGGCCGTCTGCCCTCATAAAGACTGACAGCCCCCGAAGTCCACGGGTGCAGTTCCACTCTGACCTAGAAGGGGGCGCTGTAAGCGGGAATGGACTCAAGCGCAGAGAGTGGGCCTGAGGGGTGCCTTTCTGGTGGGCACGCAAAATGGCACAGCCATGATGGGAAAGTGTGGTGGCTCCTAGAACACACGCAAAAGGCAACCTAAAAGTAGAAGCCCCGTGTGCCCCAGCAATCCCACCCCTAGGTGTGGACCCCGAAGGCTTGAAGCAGAGACTCAAAGACAGACACGTACACCAATGTTGACTACAGCTCCGTTCACCATAGCCAACAGGCTGCACCACCCCAAGTGCCCATCAGCCGGTGAGGGTTCGTGTGGTCCGTGCGTGCAGCCTGGAGGAGCATGGCCGTCCTTGTCCATGCTGCAGGATGGACGGAGTTCAAAGATACGACATAGAGCAGCGGTTCTCAATGTGTGGGTCGTGACCCCTTTGGGGGCCAAGTTACCCGTTCATAGGGCTGCCTGATTCCTCACAGTAGCAAAATCACATTTATGATGTTTCAAAGAAAATAATTTTATGGTTGGCGGGGTGGGGGGAGAGGGTAAGGGGCCTTGTCACCACAACATGAGGAACTGTATTAAAGGGTCGTGGCATTAGGAGGTTGATGTTGAGGAAAGCAGCCACTCCCCCCAAAGACCTCACGTCTAAGAAAGACTCAGAAAAGGCACGGGTATGGAGGACAAAGACGTGGGTGGCTACCAGGCTGAGGAAGAGGGACGGGGCTAAGGGTGGTGGAAAAACACTGGCTGTGGATACTAAGTTGCCATTGGGTACCACTGAGTCAGCTGTGCTTTGTGGTTACCCCGTGGACAACAGAATGAAACCCTGCACAGTCCACCCTCAGCCACGATGATGTCTGAGCCCATTGTGGCAGCTGAGAGTCTCCCCCTTTTTATTGGACTGACCAAAGCAGAGACGGGTCCCTCCTGATGACCTGTGCAAAGTGCAGGCGGTAAAGTCTCCCCGGCCGCCCTGCCAAGGACCATCCTGTCTCCACGTCTTCCCAGACACGATTCCAGCAGCGCACGGTGCATTCCACAGTCTTCATCAACGCCATAAGGTGAATGCACCGAGTCTTCCTGAGCTTCGGTCCAGCTTTCACAGGCGCGCGAGGCCGCTGAAAGCACTGCTGCGTGGCTCAGATGCACCTGTCCTCACAGAGGCAGCTGTGCCGTGTAGCACAATTCATGCATTCGAGGGCTGCCAGCGCCGCAGGTTGGCCGAGTGAAACGTCTGCTATCTTCACTGCTGCGGCTCCAAGGGGAAGAAAATCCCTGACCGCTTCAATCTCTTCTCCTTTTATCATGATGGTACGTATGAGGTGTGCACCTCTCCGAGTTTTGTACTGGCAAAAGTTGTGAGATGGGCCTATTTCTAGCAAAGACGGGAGAAAAAAGGACCGCCCAAGCCCCAAATGGCTGATTATGTATAACCAAAACGCACCTCGCGGACTTGATTCCTTGGTTTAGGGCCGGGGTTCCATGGGACATCCTAGTTAATTGTGCTAATTGTGTGCTTCTCTTTTACCTGCTAGTTCATTGTATCGTGTCTGTGGCCTTAAAAGCTTGCACGCAGCCATCCATGGCACGGCAGTGGGGCCATACTTACCTGGAGCCAGAGAGTCTGGAAAAGGAGGGTCAGGGAGAAGAGGAGGGACTGGGAGGGTTCCCTGAGTAACTGCCACCTCTGCCATGAGACCAGAAGAAATGGAAGGGGCCCAGCTACCATGACGGAACATCCTGATCCAAAAGCTCCTGATGGAAAGGAGGGAATACGAAGCAAAATTTCACACTCTCGTGGAAGGTGGGCATCGTGGAGTCACGGAGGTTGAGTGAACCATTGTCCTGAGAGAATTGTGGAACCTTCAGTCAAAACCATCACCTGAAAATTAAACAAGGGTTTATTATGATTAATAATAGTTAATATAAGTCATCATTTATCATTGACACGAAATAGTTTTGCTTAGTTAGCATTATGCTTTGCTAAACACTGTCTGCCTGGGCTCAAACGGACCGGCACAACAGTAAAGAGTCAACCGGTGAGTTTATATTCCTGGGTGAGGACCCCTCAGAAGAGAAGGGTGAGAACCAGTACACCACGGGAAACCTGTCACCCCGTCACTAAGTGCTGCCTGGAGCAGAGGACTGGCCAGGGGTGTGTTGTGTTGTGTGTGCTCTCAGACAGCAACCACACACACGTTAGGAACATGTAAACAGGGAGAGGGTGTGATAGGTAGGTTTATTGTGCCAACCTGGCCAAGAGGAATATGTGAGATTAATAAGGTTACAGTTTGATTGGAGGGAAGAGAGGTAAATGGCTCTGCAAGGCCTGCCCACCTCTCTCTTGTGCTCCGGTGATGGGACCAGCATGTGGCTGCTTTAGCTCGCTCTCCGCCTCATTTGTGGGCTACACTACCTGTGGGAGAGCCAACCTGTGGATCGTGTCACTAGACTGCTTCCTTAGTGACCTGCTTCTCCATGCTGCTGGGGGGTACAGCACTCGAGCTGGAGGCTGGTGGATCCTGTCATCTTCAATTGCTTGTTCCATGGAAGTGAGTTGAACTGAGCCTCTGTCCTGCTGTGTGGACTAAGTAGTTGTTATATTCTTTCATGCTGTATAAATCTATCTATCTACCTACCTATATATCTTTCTATCTATCTATCATAAAGTATCCTGGTTTCATTTCTCTAGAAACTGCCTAACACAGAGGGGAATAGAGAAGGGACAGTTCAACCCCTCTGCCCACTGAACCCTCCATCCACTTGATGCAGTGGGTGCTTTCTGTGCATCAGAATGCAGAAGCCACACACACACACACACACACACACACACACACACAGAGCTGCCAGTGAAAGCTTGCATGTTGCTATGATGGCAAACAGGTTTCAGCAATGCTTTCACACTTAGCCGGGCTCAGAAGAAAGACCTGGGGGTCGCTGTGACAAAAACGGCCTGTGGAAACCCTGTTATTCTCCAGCTGCCCACCCCCCTCCCACAGTGGGGATGGTCTGGTGGCATTTTGCTCCGATGTGTGGAGTTGGGGGCGGGGGGCAATTCGAGGGCGGCTCCCAGGATGAAGAGGCCATTCAAAGGCTTCCAGACGGCAGCGAATACAGAACTGTGCACCTCGGAGCCCTCGGGGAGCAACATTGGCCACTGAGCTCTGTTCTGTTCTATGCTGGTGGGAGGTCGGGAGGTAGCAGCAGCCAGGCTGACCCACCCCGTCCCTACCAGCTCCTGCCCGGCCAGGGAAAGCCTTACCAACCTTCGTGCCACCACCTCTGGGGCCCGAAAGGCCAACAAGGCCCCGAGCTTCGAGTGGGTTTCCTTTCCCAGCATTGTTCAGAGACGTGCAAGGGCCCTCAGGGACGAGCTGGCGCCCGGCTGCTGGCAGCTGACCTCCAGAACGGAAGTACCAGCCTGAGGCCCCAGGCCTGGCCACCTTAGTCCAGCCTTGCCCCTCGGGTAGGTGGGGGATACCCTCACCACTTACACCCAGGCCCACTTGACACCTTCTGGGCCTGCCGCGTGGATTTCTGTTCTTCTTTTCATTACATAATTTTTTTTGGATTGGATCAAAGCATCACAGACAAGTCTATAGGAATCATCTAGACTGTAGTGGGACACCTCTCAGATCTTACTCATCAGCCTGCCAAACTGTTCCTTTTTCAGACACGTACCGGCCATCCAAAAGCTTCCGGATGGCCTTGTTTTTTCATTGTTGTGGCTTGCTGGATGAAAGCAGCTGAATTTGACACAAGCTCAATGTTGTTTCCCTCGAGAATTAACTCATCTTTCTGGGCTGGGGAAGCAGAACAAGCAACACCTGTCCTCATGCAAACCCTCCGGAGGTACTTTTCACCCAAGAAATTACAGATTTCGACAAGAGACTCGTCCTCCTGACTAACCACGTCGACGGGGAAGTGGGCACACACAGGCCTCACGCTGTATCGGAAGCCCGGAGTCACGCCCTTGATCATGTGCTGTACGTGACTGCAGATGGTGCGGATGGCAGCCAGTTCCTTTCCATTCCCCCGCCATGTGTCAACTCGAAGCCTCTTCTTCTTTCCCAGGAGCCCGAGAGTTCTACGTGGATGGGATCGAAGTCCCTCCGCAGGGTTCCTCTGGGGCCCTTGACGCTGACCCTGCCTCCCTTCAGGGAAATGTCCTCACTCTCCGGAATGTCGACGGTCTGGTTGCTGAGGATGGTCTTCCTTCTCGCAGACTATGGGGCAAAGAGCCGTTTTTTATTTTTGTGTGGAGGCAACACCTGCGTGTCTTCATCCTACCAGCACTTCCAGAGCTTCCACCTGCCAGGGCTCAGGTGCGACTCAGCTTCAGGGCCATAGCAGGAAGCCAGGGGCAGTTGGGGGACACTCAATCTGGGGTTGGAATCCCGGATGTGTCCCTCCCGGTCTGGGTAGCTCTGTACAGATCTGTCTGCCTCTGTCCACCTCCGGGTCTTCATCGGGGTCACGGCACTGCTGTGAGGACGGAGTCAGCGCGTGCTGATCCAAGGCCTGGACGCGGCCGGTTCCGGGCCCGTGAACTCCCGTCACAGTCAACACAGGGCTCAGAGACCCCCTGCCTGCACCCGCTGTGTGGGGAACCAGACCTCCAAACCAGAAAACAAGCCCACGTGTCCCCCTGCCCCCAGTCGAGTCCAGCTCTTACTAGAGGGCAGGGTGGAACTGCCCCTGTAGGCTTGTGAGAAAGGAGCTCTACGGATCCAGAAAGCCTCATCTTTTTCACAATGAGCAGCTGGGAGGCTCCAACTGCCCACCTATGGGGAGAGCTCAGCACCCGGCCCGCAGAGCTGCAGGGATCTCGGAGGGGAACTGCGTACGATCCAGAGTGCAGTGAGCTGTTGAGCGGATTCCGTGGCCACTGCCTTTAAGTGAGACTGCCAGGTCTTTCTTCCGCAGGGCAGCTAATTGGCTTTGAACTGCCAGCCTTTCGATGAGCAGCCGAGCACTGACCCACTGCGCCATGAGGTTTCCTTAGCTCTAGGTTGGATCTACCCTGGGGGACGTGGGGTGGGCAGATCCTGGCTCCTCCACTTCCCTGCCTTGTGTCCCGGGCAGGTGACTTCCTCTCTCTGTGCCTAGGTTTCCAAGGCTGTCCTGCCGAAGACAGACACGCGCGCGCGCACACACACACACACACACACACACACCCCTCCCCTTAATGGTTGCTGTGTCCTTGGGGCGGATTCAGCGTAACTCCAACCCCACCTAACTCGGTGCCCTTGAATGACCCTGGACGACAAGGCAGAGCAGTGCGGTGAGTTTCTGAGCCTCTTTGTGGGGTTAGAAAAGTCCGTCTTTCTTACAGGGAGCGACTGGTGGGTATCACTCGCTGGCCTTGCAGTTGGCAGCCGAGGGGTGACCGCACTGCCATCTGGGCTCCTGTATAACCCAAAGTCCCCCTGTCACCTCACCCCGTGCTGGAATTCCCAGGGGAGCTGGGCACGGCCACTGCACGAGAGGAAGTTCTTGTGCAAAGGCCCTGGGACAGACACAGACTGCTTCTGAGCTTGAGGCCAGGAAAGCGGGGCCAGGATCCCAGGCTGGGCCCTAAAGGAAGGGTCTCCTTGCTCTCTGGGTGCATGGGAGGGGGGGGGTCCTCCAGCTCGGCAAGGAAGAAGCCAGCCAAGGCTCCTCCCCCAGGAGCATGATGCGCCGCCCCTTCCCCCCCCCCCCCAACCTTGCTTGGGAACCAGGGCCAGAGAACAGGCTTGGTCAGCCCGCTGGATTCTGAAGGTCACTGCTGTTGATGTTACAAACAGAGCCCTGTTGACAGAACCACAGGCTCCGAAAGACAGGAGAGGCCCAGGGCACCTGCCGGAACCCACCGGGAGTCCGGATGTTTGGAAGTTCAGACAAAGAAAGCCCCGTCAGAGTCCCAGGACCCAGTCCCTGCTGAGTCTGGGGTTTGGGTCCTCCCCACCATGAGCTAGCTCCTTGATCCTTTCCAGTCCCACGGGCATGTCCCCTCCCCTGGCCATACAGCCTGGGCCTGGGGGTAAGGGGTGAAGGGACATGCTCTTTGCTGTTGAGCTTTGCCAGGGAGTCTGCGTGAAGCCGCCAAAAGCCAGCCAGAGCACCCATCTGGAAGGGAACTGGCAAGAGAGCATGGCCCCTCAAGGTGCCCAGTGTGCTGGCTCAGTGGGACTCAAGAGGGCTGGGGGGATGGGGCCCTCACAGGGAGGCCAGCCCCCATGTTGTGAGATGCTCATGGGAAGAAACTGAGGCCTCCTACCCACAGCCAGCTAGTTGCTGCTGAGCTCCCACGTCCCAGCAGCCCCAGTGGAGCAGTGGGTGGTGCGTGGGGCGGCTAACCACAAGGTCTGCAGTTCAAAACCACTAGCTGCTCTGTGGGGAAAAGACCAGGCTTTCCACTCCCGTACAAAGGTACCGTCGTGGGAACCCTCAGGCAGTTCTGCCCTGCCCCATGGGTGGTGGGAGAGGGGTGTCGGGCCCACTCACTCAGTGAGGGGGAGGGGAGGGCAGCGCCAGGCAACAACACACCCAACAATACAAACACTGCCCGGTCCTAAGACCCCCTCCCAGTCGCCACAGGTCCAAGCCCGTGGCCGGAGGGACTGGGCCCACCCTCTCCCTGTCCCCTTGCCAGCCTCTGCTTCGCCAGACCCGGTGTCCAAGCCCATAGTGGGCCGGCAGCACCCCGTTCCATGATGAGCCGTGAAAACGCCACGAGCTCTTGATCAGAGAGGGGTCCTGAGACATGGCGCTTACAGGCTTGGCTGCTCACCCGGAGACGGCAGTTTGCAGCCACAAGCCGCTCCGTGGGCCAGACGACGGGGCGGGCCTGCTTTTGTGGCGTTCCCATCAGCTCCTGGGCCTGGGACAGAGCAGAACTGCCCCGCGTGGTCCCCAAGCTGTCACCTTGACAGTACAAGGCTACCCTGCCTTTCTCCTGCAGACCAGCTGGTGGATTTGAACCGTCCACCTTCAGCTGCAGCCCAGTGCAGGACCCACCATGACCCCCGACCATGGGAGGAGGACACAGCAGGCAAAGAGGCCAGGCTGTGGGCCAACTGGGCAGTAGGGGTGGAGGGCCAGGGCTGGCAGCCATCTTGGCGTGGAGCACCGTGTCCGTATCCGCCAGGGGCTTACAGCACCCCACAGCCCAACTGGGCCGGGTACTGCCCTCGGGAGGGCCCCCTGAAGAACCCCGACAGCCTGAGAGGCCAGATACGCTCCTACCCCGTTTTACAGCCTTGGAGACTGAGACACGCAGCGATTCAGTGGCTTGTTTGGGCCTCTCCTTTGGGCGAAGACAGAGCTGGGACGTGAACCCATGATGCCAAACGCTCCCAGCCAGGCACCAGAGCAATGGCAACGTAGGGCCTTTCCTGACTGGTCAGGGCCATGAACGGGAACATGAGGGGAGCCAGGTCTTGGGCTCCTCAGAGGGAGGCGCTGCAGGAAGGAGGTGAGACTGCAGAGGGGAGGGGGGCTGGGGGACTTTCCCTAAGTGAATGGTGAGGTCCGCTGTGTACCAGGCTCCGTGCGTGGCAGGGTCAGAACACCTACCCCCTGGCAGCATGATCCCTTTGCACTGCACAGACGAGAAGAGGGAGGTCCGGTGGCGGGGGGGCCTGACAAGTGGCAGAGGCAGGCCTTGAACCCACATCTCGCCTTGCTCATCCGCCTGGTCTCCTGGGAGCCGCAGCTGTGATCCAGGCACCGGTGCCGGGCTGGGGTCAGGCTTGGGAACCCTCAGGGCAGGGGTCCTGGACTTGGGCCATGTTCTCAGGGAGACAGTTGAAAGCGGAGGGGGCTGGGGCCAAGCCTGGATGGAGGGTGCCTGGTCAGGCTCAGCAAGGCCGGTCTGGGCGTCAGAGGGGCCCCAGGTGCCCTCAGCCTCCGGCCCCCAGATCTGGGCTCTGTGTAGCAAGGGGAGGTGCAGGTGGAGGCAGAGTCCTTCCTGGGCAGGCTCAGAGGCCTCCTCGGCTCTGACAGAGACGCAGCTGTTCCTGGGGCGGCCACAGCTGCCGAGCCCTGGGGAAAAGAGGAAGTGGTCACAGGGAGCCAGAACCCGAGAAGAGGACGTGGCCCCAGCCACTACCCGCTAACTATAGGGGCTTCTTGGGACCTCCTACCTGAGGGACCAGGAGCTTTAACCCCAAAAGGGATTCTGGAAATGACCAAGAGTCCCCAGATCTTCCTGCCTCCAGCCTAGAGGTACCCCGAAGTCTGAGTGCACAGATGGGAGCCCCTCCGTCCCCACCCAGCAACAGACACTCAATAGCAGAATCCTCGTCTGTGCATAACACAGGAGGGCCGATTTGTACTGAAGCACACACTCTGGGGTGGTGAGTTCGAATCCCACCTCTGAAGCTCACAAGCTGTGGGATCATGGACAGGGACTTGCGTGCTCTGGGCCCAGTTCCCTTCCTGGCAAAATGCAGACCAGGAAGGCCCTCTGCTCACAGGGCTGTAGAGTGTCCACTGGCAGAGCTTCCAAAATACCACAGGCCAGCCCATTCTCTGCAACCAGCAGCCCGGGTTGTTGCCCGCCCCCCTTCCCCCGGAGGCTGAGCCTGGGCCGAATCGAGGCACCTTAAGGACAGAAGTGGATAGACGGCTTCTGCAGAGCCCCACGCCTAACCCCTCGTGCTCCTGCCTCCGGGGGGCCTAAACCCAGATGCCAGCGGGTGGGAGGAGGCCAGGACGCTGCTGTCACAGGGTGGGTGCCACCTGTGGCCACGGCCAGCTTTCTTCTGCTTCTGCATTGATGGTCCTCACCTCCCCAACCTTCTGGAAGGACGACTTGCACTGGCTGCTCCCATGCCACTTACAGCCTCCGGGACCCTGTGTGAGTCAGACCCAGCTGGATGCAGCGTGGCCTTTTGTAGAACAAAAAACTTAACAGCGGATTGTGGTTGAATGACAGAATGGTATGATATGTGTACAAACTCCCAATGAAACAAAACAAAACAAAAACTTAACAACACCAGGGGACCCTCTTTCTAGGTCGGCAGATACAGCGCCTCCCTCTTGTCCGCAGCCCTGACCTTCACATGGGAAGGTGTGGATGGGCCAGAGTCGACGTCTGCTCACACCCGTTCCTCTGGACACAGGGGACCAGCCGAAGGAAACAGCTGGCCATCCTGCTTCACCGTGATGAGGCGGACGAGTGGGTGGTTCCACTGTGGCGGCCACTGCTAAGTGTGAGACATTTCCACTTCCTGAGCTATGCCGGGATTTTCTGGCTGGTTTTCATTAGTGGGTCGCCAGACCTTTCTTCCTAGTCTTCGTGTGGAAGCCCCACCGACACCTGTCCACCCTGGGTGACCCTCTTGGGATGTGACACGCCAGTGGCAGTGCTTGCAGAGGTGATGCCGTCACATGAGCCACCACGGGGGCAGCAAGTGACAGGGGAGGGGTGGCCTTGGAACACTTTAGACGAGTATGCTTCTGATCAGAAAAGATAACTCGCTGTGTTAGTCCGGGTAGACTAGAGAAACAGATCCAGCGACACGTGTGTGTGTGTGTGTGTGTGTGTGAGAGCGAGAGAGAAAGAATTTTATATTAAAGAGCAATTGTACATTAAGAAAACACCCCAGCCCAGTCCAGATCAAATCCCTAAGTCTGATATTACCTCATAGGGTGGTACTAGTCTGTGAATTCCTCTTTAGATGCACGGAGCCATGCAGTGGCGCTGAACGCAGGAAGTCTTGTGGGTCCAGTGGCGGTGGTAGCATCTCAGTGCTGGTGTGGGTCTCCGCGTGGCTCCTCCAGCTCCAGGGCTCTGGCTCCTTCAGTGTAGCTCCATGTGGCTTGTCAGCAGCAATGCGAAGCAGAGAGTGTCTGTGGGTGTGGCCTCCAGGGAGTTTTTTACCTCCATCGTGCCTCCAAATGAGATCGCCAAGCTGAGACTCGCTTGCCGGCCTAGATTAAAACGGGATGGAAAGCCAAACAACCCACAGTCCACAGCCCCGTCTGAATCGGTCACATCCACCGGCCACTTTGAGTTTCTTCGTTTGAGTTGAGACCCTGTTAGGGAATACACGTGATTTAAGCAAAGCCAACCTGCGGCGATTGCGAGGAGCCGTGGGGTGGTGAGGAGGCGGCCCGGTGTATAGTCCAATGAGATACGACCTGGTGCCACGCCGTCCTCAGAACCCTTCTTAGGCTGGAGCCCGTTGCCGCCCCGGGTCACTCCATCCTGCCCCTCTGCTTGACCAGGCAGGATGTCCTTCTCCAGGGACTGGTCTCTCCTGACCCTGGGTGCACAGTGCGTGGATCTGGGAGTTCTAAGACCAACCTGGAGACGTTCGGAATTGTTGTTCTCTGCTGCTGAGGACCCACGTGGCGGGATGTGCTGGTTCCGTTCTTCAGTTATGACCCAAACACTGAGCTCACTGCCATCGGGTGCATCTGACTCACGCCCCCCCCCCCACTCCAGGATGGAGCAGAGCACCCCCAGGGGGTTCCCAGGTTTTCACTGGAAAGCCTCATTGCTCTGGCTCCTAGCGGCTAGTGGGTTTGAACTGCGGGCCTGGAGATGAGCCGCTCAGTGCATAGAGAAGCCTGCCTCCGGGAGGACTCGAAGGCCGAGTTAGGGCCTGGCCCCTGAGCAACGCCAAACTGGCCAAACACAAACATGTCAATCAGACCCTGGCGTTGGTCCTGCTAGTCCCTGCTTGCCCCCCCCCGCCCCCCCCCACCTCCATGAAGGCAGTCAGGGAAGGTACCAGCCCAGCCTGAGGGCAAACTCCATCCACGCCCTCAGGACCTGGTCCTCTCGGGTCACCACACCCTCAGCGCTTCCAGAGGGCATCCACAGGAGGTAATGAACCAGCTCAGTGCCTCGGCAGGGCTCTGTCAGGGTCTCCCAGCACGGGTTGCTCAGCCCCGCTGCCTGTTCTGTGAAATGGGTCTGATGGGACTCACGGGGTGCGGGACCATCTGTAAAACCAACTGCCTTCCTTTTGTCTAGTTTGGGTTTGTCGTCTGGCCTGTGGTCTGTGAGGCTGGGTCTGGGACGGTCCACCCACAAGTGCTTTCCCAGAAATGGCCACCCCCGTGAGGACGGCTGGGTTTCTTGACCTGGAGAACTATGCACACAAGGTTCAGAAGGCCTGACCCAGCTCCGCTACCCCTCATAGTCCCATGTGAAACACACACACACACACACACACACACACACACACACACACACACATCCTTTCTCCACACACTGCATGGTGGCATGATGGTTAAAGTGCTAGGCTACCGGCTAGCACACCCAGGCTTCCAGGCCAGGGAGAAAGAGGAGGCTGTCTGCTCCAGTAAAGATGCCCAGTCTAGGGAACCCAGAGGGGCGGTTCTATTCCATCCTGTGGGTTCCCTGTGAGTTAGAGTTGACATCACGGTGGGTTTGGGGGGGTGTTAGTCCTGGTGGACTAGAGAAACAAATTCATAGACACGCATATGGATAGAAGGGAAAGGTTTATACACAAGAGGAATGGAACATTGAGAAAGCATCCCGACCCAGTCCAGTCCAAAGTCCTAAGTCCGATATTAGCCCATATGTTCGATACCAGTCTATAAAGTCTCATTCCGACTTACCAAGCACGTGCATTAACACCAGGACAATCACAGGCGAGTGGGTGCAGTCTTGTATGTCTGGTGGCAGTAGAAGCATCTCATCGCTGGCAGGGCTCTCCCCGTGGCCTCCCGAGCATCTCAGCACTGGCAGGGGTCTCTAGGTGACTTCTCCAGGCCCAGAGGTTTGGCTCCATCAGGGCACGTCCATGTGGACTCTCCTCCGGCTCCTCCATTCTCCAGGAATCAGGATCGATCAGCATGCTGTCATCTCGTCTTGTCAGTAGTTCATCGTCTTGGAGACTCAGTCAAGTCTCTCTTCTGCAATTGGGAAATACCGTGAGACTTTCCTGAACTACCAGGAGAAAGCCAGGCCCACACAGAGGCCTCATTGGCTACTCATTGGCTCTCTCTAGATTGACACACTAGACTCCGCCCCTAGACTCCCAATCATGAAACTGACATCAAGTACATGACTGCAACAGGGGTTCACGGGCCTGCCCGGCACCTGGCTTTTCTCTTTGAACAGACGAAAGAGGATCGATGACATTTCTCTAAGATTCCCCCTGTATGTACATGCGGTGTTCACCTATTGCCCCCGGCACCACCCTGTGACTTTTTGACTGGGGCACATTCCAAAACTGGGAAAGAGCTGAAAGAGTAGGAAAATGAGCGGCCCTGTGTGGGGGACGGCAGACTCCCCCACTGTTGCATTTGCCACCTGGCATCTTTCTGGTTCTCTCTTTGAGACAATGGTGGACTGAATCTGAACTTCCAAGGCTCCCTTCCTGAGAACCCAGCGGGATTTGGCAGGAATGGAGGGGTTTTGCGTGGGTCTGCTAACCAAGAGGTCAGCAGTTCAAGGCTGGAGGGGCAAAGAAGAAGCCAGCTCCTCTCCTCAAGAGCTGTTTGGGGAGCCCACAGGCAGTTCACCCACCCTACACAACTGCTGCCAGGCGGCAGGGACTTGGCCGTGGGTGGTTTGCAGCCCCGCAGTGATCGGGTCAGGACACTCCATGTGAACACCACACTGGGAACTCATGCAGAGACCCTCACCCCACCCGCCAGTGGGCTACGGAAGTGTTGTCTGAGAGGGGAAAATAAACCCCAGGCCCCAGGGCAGACTCACACCTCCAACTGGCCCTCTGGACGGGTCGTTTAAGACAGGTGCCAAGGCCCACCACACCCCACATGGCGATTTCACAAGTATTCTGGAGCCAGACACACATGTTCCCAAGTCAGCGAAACCACCGTTATCTGAACAGTAGCCTTGAAGCTTTTTTCCCCAAGTTGACTGGGGAGCACAAGTCTGAGCTGGAAGAGCTTCCTCTGTCTCCAAGCCGCTCTTGGCCATGCTGCGGGAGAACAGCCTTGACCCGCTGTGCCCTGGGTGGTGTGGGCAGTTTGGGGTGGGCCTGGTCATTCCCTCATGACAGATGGAAGTGACAGGGATGCTGCATAGGTGACGCTGCCCCTCTGGGGGTCCCTGGATGGCACAGTGAAGTACTCGGCCACGAGCTTCAATCAACCCGGCAGTAACTCAGAAGAAAGGGCTGGTCATCTGCTCCCCGCAGCTGACGCACCTGCTTCACCCCGAGAGTGGACTCCGCCGCATCGGCCTGGAGATTCTGGCCTGTGTCGATGCATCTTGACCACCGAGTGGACGGTGCGCGGGGGACGGCCACCCTCTCCTCTTCTGCATGGGCGTCCAGAGGGTATTGGAGCACCGCTGTTTTATCTGCGGTGCCATCACGGCCAGTCTTCACCGCCGCTGGTACTTACAGGGTCTGGGCATCGCAGTGGACTGGGTCCGCACATGCAGCTGCCACCAAGGGTCTTTCTGAGCCGACATCGACTGGGTGGTGGGAGGAGTAGGCTTGCTCTGGGAAGGAACCTTGGCGGCAAAGTGGATTTGCCGCCGTGAGGTCAGCGGTTCAAACCCACCTGCTGTTCCTTGGGAAAAAGACGAGGCTCTCGGCTCCTGGGAAGACTGACAGTCTCAGACACCCAAAGGGGCAGTCTGTACGGTACTGCTATAAATCGACTCAGTGGCCATGAACATATTGCTCGGAGGCCCTAGGACAGCGACCTTGCCAATGACGACGCCACCCTTCCATACAGTTCCTCATGTGGCCATGACCCCCCCCCAACCATAAAATTATTCTTGTTGCTACTTCATAACTGTCATCTTGCTACTGTTATGAATCAGGCAGCCCCTGTGAAAGGGTCCTTTGATGCCCCAAAAGGGGTTGCAACCCATAGGTTGAGAACCACCATCGTAGTGGCATTGCGGGTTAGTTACATAATCTGTCGTCAATTTGAGACTTAAGAGTGAAGGGGTCGATCAGGTCGCAGCTTGATGACCTCATGTGGAGGTGCTGTGGGAGGTGGGGCACAGCCTCCCTCCCTGTGAGACATGCCGACCCAAGAGCCTGATGGAGCTGCCCTGGTGCAGGCAGAGCTTGGAGCTCGAGGAGCCACGTGGAGACCCACGCCAGATTGAGATGCTTCCACTGCCACTGGACCCACTAGACTTTCCTGCACTTGGCATCATTACCTGTGTTTCGTGAGTCTGAAGAGGAATTTACAGATTGGTATCAGACATAATGACCTGCTATTGGACTTAAGGACTTGATTTGGACTAGGTTGGGATGCTTTCTCAGTGTTCAATTGCTCTTGAATATAAAGCTCTTTCTTATACACATGAGTGTCTATGAATTCGTTTCTTTAGTATATCCAGGCTAACACACCTACTATGAGTCTGAAAGGACAAGAGAGCAGTGGGGTTTAATTTTTTTTTAATTATGGCTAAATAATCGTGAGATAGGAATACTCCCAGTATCCTGTGTGAGGGGGCCTGCTAGAAAAGCCGAGAACTGTCTTATCTCATGTCCATTTCCCTGTGACCTTGCTGCTGGCCTCTGTCGGTGAACCTGGGTCTCTAGGTGTCTGTATTCTTGTATGCCTCCCTCCCCCACCCCCTCCGAGTTCTTCCTGGCTCCCCAAACCTGGCAACGCAGGCCACAGTACCGTGTGCTTTGTACCCGGCTGTGATTCGGAAAGCTCAGACCACGGTTTGCAGGCAGCAGCGAAGGTGTGTTGGGCACTTCGCGCTGTTTGATGTTTGTTTTCAAGTCTGCCAAGTGGAGAGTGGAGGAGGGAGGCTTCCCGCCTGTGCAGTCAAGGCTGACCGAGAAATAACCTGAACCTGAACCGGCATCCCACCTGAACCTGGCTCTGAGCACCGGCGCTCAGGGACGGATGGAAACACGCCCTAAGCCCACAGACTGTCAATGCCAGCGGCCCGCTGGGATGAACCCGTGTGGGATCCCTTGAGCTACCATGGCCAGGGTCCCGTTATACAGAATGCACTGCTTGGGGCATTTTCCGCCACGGACTACATTTCCCAGCATGCAGCACGGGCCGCGCTGCCGCCCAGCACCCGCTTCCTGCCCCGGTGACTTCTGGGAGTTGTGGTCTCTGCTGGGTAGGCGGGCCCTGAAAGGTAGCGGTCCCAGCATGTGGTCCAAGCAGCATGCCTTGCGGGGTACAATCCCAGAAATCTAATGTGACTAGTTTCCCTGGGTACCACGAATTGGCTTCCTGCGTCCCTGCAACTGGCAGGTCGACTCTGTTCCTGTCAGGAGTGCCTCTCAGAGTCCACAGGCTGAGCCTGACAAATTTGGGGGTCGGGGGGCTCCTTTAACAGGAGTCCCGGTGATGTGGTGGCTGTGTGTTGGGTTGCACTCTGGGAGGTCAGCAGTTCTAATCCATAAGCTGCTTCTTGGGAGAACGGTGAGACTTTCTACTCCCGTGAAGAGTTAGTCTCGGAAAGCCAGAGACAGGTCTCTCCTTGTGGCAGTGAGTCTTTTTTTTTTTTTCCGGGTAGGGGGAGCTTCTTTCTGCTCCAGGCGGTCAGTTGGGAGGGGGGGAACAGTCCTTGTTTTTCAGGGGCACGTGAGGCTCTGTCCTTTATTCGGTGGTGCCAGATTACTCCAGAGACCCCCTACGTAATCAAAGGAAAGCTGGTCTCGCACCTGCAGCACCTGTGCTCTGAACTGCCTCTCCCAGTAGCTAAGCACAGGTTGTTCAGAGCTGGGTCCTCAGGCTGGGCTTCTGGTGAGCGGTGTCCTGAACTCCAATGGGAGTTAGAATTTAGCAACCCCTTGTTAGTGGCTATTTGTTGGATCCTTACAGTCAGCAGTTCAAAACCACCAGGGGCGCCCCGGGAGAGAGACTGGGCTTCCTACTCCTGTCTATAGTTATAGCTTCAGAAACCCTCACAGGGGAGCTATGAGCCAGCACTGACTCAGATTAAAGGGAGTGTCCCCCCCCCCCATTATGACTCGGGGTGGAGCCAGGAGTCAAGCCCAGACCTGGGTGGTTCCGGAGTCCCTGTGCCTAACCACCACACCACACTGCCTCTGCCCAGACAGACAGAAATGACCCTTGAGGTGTCAGGCCCAGAGGAATGGGGGTCCCAAGTTTGCCCAGAGTACTGGGGCTGGGGAAGCAGATGGGGACTTTGGAGGGTCCCGTCTTCAGTGCCCTCTGTCTGGAAACCTACTAGGGGATTATGGGAGATTATGCGTTGGCTGCTAGCCCTGAGGTCAGCAGTTCAAACCTACCACCTGCTCTGTGGGTGATTGATGAGGCTATCTGCTGCCATAAAGATATACAGCCTTGGAAACTTACAAGGCAGTCCAATAGGGTCGCTATGAGTCAGAATCGACTCGATGGCTGTGAGTTTGTCTGTGTTGGGAGTACATGTGTATCTGAAAATTGCTGGCAGCTCCCAGAAGGCCTAGCAGAAATTGAGGTCACTCTGGGTTCATCACACCACAGGGGCAAGAGCCCTGGTCTGAAGGCCCAGACGCTGGCTCTGTTGCTACTCTGTGACAGCTGTGACCTTCTCTCCAATAAACTGGTGTTTCTCTGGGCTGGCTGCTTCCTCTTTCGGGCCAGCAGTGGACTGAATTGACTCATCACTCAAGGGCTCTCTGGGGAAAAGCTGGGGGAGGGAGGGGCTTCAACTTATGGCTGCCCAGAAACTGCTCTGTCCCAACAGCGCCAGGTGCCCAGAAAGAGGATGTCCTGCACCCCAGCAGCACCAGTCCCCCGTACTACGACACTCCCTGCGTCCCCAGAGGAAACCCCCAACCTCTTCCTCCACATCCCTCACTGACCTAGGCTCACCCTGGCTGGGCCTGCCCCCAAACAGCACCCGGCTCAAGCAATACTCGCCCCCCCCACCCCCAACAGGCCTGCCCCACCCTCGTTGCAATGTTCCTATCTAGTGTCTGCTTCAAACCAACTCTCCGGATATCGAGAAGCCCCCAAGGGCCACGGATCCTAAGCAGGTGACTGTGCCCCTACCTGGCACCCCACAACCAAACCACACTCAGCCATCGTATCAATCGACACCCTCTCTTAGGGACTCTCTAGGACAAGGAAGAGCTGTCCCAGTGGGTTTCTGAGACGCTAAGTCTTTGCCAGAATGAACAGGCTTGTCTTTTCCCCCGAGTGGCTGGTGGATTCATATTGTTGATCCATGTGCAGCCCAGCAGTAATGACTGTCACCAGGGCTCCTTTGCAGATACAAATGTGCTGTTTAGGGGCAGGTGCGGTTTGTCTGGAATTCATTTCTGGGCAGTCTGTATTTTACCTGGCAACTTTAATGTCAGGAGACATCTGGAGCTGTCACACTGGGTGGGGGTGGGGGTGGGGGAGCTCGTGGCTTTAGGTGGGAAGAGACTGGGATGCTGCCCAACATCCTACAGTGCAAAGGACAGCCCCCACCATGAGTGACCGGAAGGTAATCACCTGCAATCTCAAGAACTTATCGGAGGGCGAGGTAGTCAGTTGTATGTGGGAGAAGGCGGGGACATTGAAGAACTGGAACATGGGAGAACTGGCTACCTGTCTGCGACCTCTCGGGAACAAACTCCTGTATGTCTGCAGACAGCCCAGGAACTGCAGGTGGGGTGAGCATGGTTCCAGGCCCTAGCTGGCACAGTTAGCTACCAGGACTGATGTCACTTCTGCCACCAGGGGGCAGCAGAGACCCGGACATGAGTCTGCTCGCCCTGTTCTAGCGCGCCTGGAAGTGCAGCGGTGGAGCTGCTAACAGGAACCTCAGAAGTTTGAGGTCATCAGACGCGCAGCAGGGAGAGAAACGAGGTTCTCTCGGACCCCGATAAAGACTGTCAACCTCAGGAACTCACAGAGCTCGTTTCGCCCTATTTTATGGCGTCGCCATGAGTCAGAATGGATTCGATGGCAGCTTTGGGTTGCGCCCCATTGGGCGGTAGCTGCCCCCCTTCGTGCGAGGCTCAGGTTCGATTCCCGGTCAGTGCGGCTCCTGGACAGGCACCCCTGGGCTGGCAGTGGAGGCCCGCGTGTATGCCAGCAGGAAGGAGGGGCAGGTGACCCACTGGCGGAGGGAGTCCGGATGGAAAGGCATGGGCGCAGTGCCCTCACTTGCACACGCAGTGGCCGCACAGGGCAACGGTCGCCGGGGAGGCCAGGCGGGCACGCGGTCCTCGTCCACGTTCTCTCCCGGGAGGACTGCGGCGGGGGTGGTGGGAATGAATGGGGGACCCAAGGTTTCGTGACCGTGGCCGTTGGCCACAAAGGAGTCGCCAGGCGGTGGACGGCGAGCTCCCCCAGCGGGAGGGGGCTGGTGTCGCCCCACTTCCTATCCTCGCGACGGGTGTCTGAGGAGCGCGGGTCGGAGCGCAGGGTCCCTTGGCACGTCGTGTGGGGCAGGGTCTCCTCGCGGCCTAGACTTCTCCAGGAGGGGGGCTTGAACCCCAGGATAGGGTGGGCGGCGGGGGCGTGGGCGGCGGCGGGGACCCCAGCACCTAGTCTGCGCGGCGCGCGGCGCGCAGCCCAGCCGTGTCCATGGCAACGCTGACGTCAAGGCCACGCCGCCCTCCGTCCGCACACACCTCGCGCCCCCTCCCAACCGCACCCATCCTCCTCACTTCCGGTCTCAGGATTCCAGCCAAATTCTCCAGGCCCTCCCCCATCACCTGGGAACCCCCGCCCCCTCCAGCTGCCCCTCCTACCTCCCGGAAGCTGGTTCTCCTTCCACGCTGCTGGCCCCCATCTCAGGAGCGCCGCGTGCGCTCGCTCCCGGATGCCCCCTCACCAGCTAGGGCGGCCGGCCTTGCCCCTTCCCGACGTCATCTCTGACCTCCGCCCCGACCCCGCCCCGTCTAATGCCCCACGGCTGCGTAACTAAGGGGAGGGGTTAAGGGCGGAGGGGCGGAGCTAAGGGGTCACTCCCGAGCCCGCCGGGTGCCGGGTCCTGGGTCTCGCTGTGAACGGAACCTCCCAGGTCCCAACCCGGCGGCCGCACTGCGGGAGAAAGCTGTGGCCCCGGCACCCGGCCGGCCGCCGAGTGGATGCGAACGCACTGCACACTGGCCCGGACTGCGCCCACGTGCCCGGGAGCAGCCCGCCCGCCGGCCCGCCGGTTCCAGCCCGACACCTGACCGTGCACTGCGACGGTCGGCATGGTCGGGGACCGTGGCGACTGACATCGGGGACGTGGGGCCTTCTTTTTGCCAAGTCGCCCCTAGTGGGACTCTTCCGTGAGGCGTGTGATGTCCGCTGGTCTGACTTGACTTACAGGCCCGGCGTTCCCAACCTTATTCACAGCAGTGGGGGTTCTGTGGGAGCACGTCTGCTCTCTTACAGACTCGGACCCCCACCCCCCACACACAGGGTGGTGGGGCGGCCATAGTTGGACGAGGCATTGAAATGCCAGGTGAGGGGAAGGTGACAGCTGGGACACTCCTTGTAAGGAGACTCCTGGCGGTGCGCAGGCCTCATGAGGCCGGTGACAGCTTCTCTCCGGTACGCATCTTCTCCCAAACCCAAGTTCTTCCAGTCTTTCTCTTGTAAGTGAACTCTCACTTTGAAAAGCACCCCCATGGCCCACAGGGCCCCAGGGTGTGGACAGCCTGCTCTCAGGCAGAGGGCATTGCAAAGCAGTTCTTGCAGACGCAGTTAGGTCACAACCTCAACGCCTTCTCACTGGGTCTCCTTTTGACCTAGTTTATTATTACTATTATTTTTAATGGATACATCATTTTATTGGGGGCTCTGACAGACAACAATCCCTCACATCGAGCAGACATGGATAAATGTTGGCCATCAATTTCAAAACATTATCTTCCTTCTTGAGTCCTTTGTTATCGGCTTCTCTGTCTTCCCTCCCTCACCTACCCTGCCAACTGCTCAAACCTTTGATATATTATGTGTTACCTACACCTGTCTTACTCCGTCTGTTCTGTGCCATCACCAGCTATCCTGGTATTCATCCCTGTCCAGGGGGGATATTCCGCCATCACTGCCCTCCTCCCCTCCCCTCCCATTACTGTTTCTTACAGACAAGAGTTCAGGGTGAGAACCAGAGTCGCAGCTGCAGTTTCAGAAACCCTCAGGGGGCCGCTATGAGTAGCACTGACTGGAGGGCAGTGAGTTTGGTGTTTGGGTTTTGAGGATATGGCCGGGGAGGGGGCGTATGGGAGGGGGTAATGAGGAGCCAACAAGTATGGGAAAGAAGAACATGTTCTATAATGAGGGTGATGATCGCAACAGCTCTTCTTGATAGCGATTGGACTATGGAGTTACATTTGTGGAGCATGTGCTAATAAAAGTTAGCATTTAACCCATTCAAGACAGGATTGGGTTTTCGGGGGGGAGGGAGGTTGAATGCATGCTTTGGGGTTTTTTTTTTAGCAGTGGAAGCCATTTAGAATACAATGGGGGGTAGGGGTGTGTTTAGCTAATACAGACTTTGATGCAATTGGTGGGACAGGCACGGCCAGGGCTGGAGGGTGGTCTCTGGTGCTGGAGCTAGGGGAGATGACGGAGTCAAAGAACACCCTACACGCAGGCAGTCACACACACACACTAGGCAGTGTGTTTCCCCCGGGGCAGCCTTGAACAACAGAACACAGCCCTGCCCAGTCCTGCACCAGCCTCACAGATTGTGAGGTTGGACACCCCCCCCCCCCCCGCCTGATGTAGCCACTGGGTCAATCCATCCCATCCAGGGATTTCCTCTACGACTGCTGACCTTCCGCTGTCCCAAACACCTTCTTCTCCAGCACACTTTACAAATGGCACTGCCACTTCCCACTAAATCTCAGGGTTAAAAATGCTGGTGGGCATGGGACGTCCCCCAGAAAGGTCATGGAAGTCTTAAAGTTGACACCTTTTTAAGAGTCGCTCCATTCCCAACAGGACGTTGGGCTCGCCCTCTGAGCCTGCCAGCTGGC
>PVJH01020917.1:6305-39844 GCA_004026705.1 Nesogale talazaci
TTGGACACTGAGGTATCACTGGATATGGTTCACAGAAAGTCCTATTTCTAATCCTGCAGTCATCGCAAGGTCGCACTAATCTGCGGATTAGTTACCGTATAACAGTAGCTTCCATTTGTTGAGGAGAGCTGGTGGCGTTGTGGGGTCAGCAGTTTGAAACCCACAGCAGCTCCGAGGGAGAAAGACGAGGCTTTTGGCTCCCATAGGGAGTCTAGGAAACAGGGCCCGTTCTGCCCTGTGCTGTGCGGTGTCCCGCGTGGGAACTGACTGATGACAGAGGTTTTGGGCCATTGTTCCACTTTTGGAAAGCTTTCCACATGCCTGAAGCCCTAGGTGCTGCCTTTACCTATCACAAGTGATCCTCTCTGCACCTCTGCGAGATGCTCTCCTTCCTGTTTATGCCCCAGAGGGAGACAAAGGCTGGCAACTGAACCAAGGTCCCCCTGTCAGTAGCAGTCAGTAAATCAAGGTTTAAGCATCATTCTGACCTGCAAATGTGTCTGTGTGCTCTTAACCCCTGCACTGTTAACCCTTAAGTCAGAACTAGAGAGAAATGTGTTTGTATCTTGATATATCGTTTCTCCTTCTGCAAAGTTGTTAGTAATTAGTAGTCACCCAGGAAGCATTGAACTTAGAAATATAACTCAGCATTTATGTATGTTACCTTGGTTGTCTAAGAGCTGTAACGAGGTTATAGTTTTAGTGCAAATGCTTTTCCGGTGAGATAATTTAATAGGTCCCAACTTGGAGTTCTTCAGAGTGACCTGAGAGATCATAGGAGCGGGAACAACCTGGGCCCCACCCCTGACCCACGAGTCAGGCGCTCGTGGATGGGGATCCGGCATCTGATGTCCAATTAACTCCTCAGGTGATTCTGAGGTCTCCAATCGCTTTCAAACCCCAGATCTGTGAATGGCAGGAGTTTTATTTTAGGAATGATCCTTCTTAGGTATGTAGAGTGGCGCAGGGCCTCACAGGCAGTTTGGAAATGGTTACATTAGAACTCCTAAGTTTGGAATTGTTTTCCTGTCTGAATTTATGAGCACGATTGCAGATGGGTAACATAGGTGGCACGGTCTATTTAAAGGGAATGATGGTCATCTCATTTTCTTTCTTGTTGAAAGAGTATGTGTCCATGATAGTCGTGAGTCCTCTGTTGTGTGTGTGTGCGTGTGCGTGTGTGTGTGTGTCTGCTGCACTTGGCATCTGAGAAATGACGCTTATTTTTCCTTTACTATTAATAAAGTCTCAAGTGGTTCAACCCAACAACTGCAGATTCTAAATAAAGCATCACAAAATCCTCAGATTAAAACCAGATAGCCATATGTTACTTGAATTCTCTTTTACAACATCTCCAGCAAATGACTAAGCGGCCATTCCTGGGAACGTCTCTTCCTTAAATTCAACTCTTAAAAACAGGTAGTTTTTAACAAAGGATGCAGTCCCTACACCAGGTGCCTGTGGTTTCTTTGCTCTTTTGAAGCTGGCCAGGAGAGAAAGAGCATGTGTGGCCTCAACACTTCCACAGAGTCCCTCGGAAGCTGATTCTCCTTAGGGCCATAGGGTTCTTCCCCCACACCCTTTCCTGCAGACTCCCACCCAATCAAGAGAACAAGCAAGCCATGCAAATACATCCCCCCCTTTTTTTTTTCATAGTTGAGCTGTCACCCACACAGTGACTGTGTGGTCTGTGCAAGCCTAGCCCTGCGATGAAAGAACCGGCCACCCATAGTCTGAAAAAAATGCAACAGTGGATACATTACTCATTCACACACTTGCATCTCAACTATACAGCTGGTCTGATAGATAGTAATAAGATTAAGGATTAAAAAAAGATTAAGGATTTGTTGTGATTAGATGAGGGGAAAGGGACTTTTCTCTGGGTATTTTCCTGTTATATAATGGCAAGAAATTTTTCTTTGATGCTTTCCAAATCAGCATAGTATCCTAACTAGCCTAGTGTCTTGATGTAGTTTATACAGTCAGTTTTGGAGAAAACAGAACAATCCAGAATCACCCACACTCACTCTTAAAGAAATTCGAGAAACCAGGCAAAATGATGGCCCCAAAAACTCTGCTAAAAACCTTGGCGAAGATTTGGGGAAGTTCGAATGATAAGATGGAAGCTTTTCAGATGTTACTTCTAGAATAAGAGCAACAATACTGGTAATTATTTAGACTTGATAACTCATAACACGAAATGTTTTGCATATATTTCTTCTACAAATACTCGAGGGTCTACTAGGTGCCAGGCAGCAGCTAGCCTCCTCCATTAGGTGCGGGCATCTCAGCCCCTATGCCTGGGGAAAGGAGTCCTAGGGGGCACACATGGCCAAGTTGCCTGACTACCAACGATGAGGCTGGTGCTCCCTCTGAGTGCAGCTCTCCACTGCAGCACGTGGCCTCCCCACCAACTTGCCAGGGATTGGTTTGCTCTTTGGGTTTGTTTGTTTTTCCTATCAGTGGCTATAACCCAAGTTGACAAAAGGGTTTTCTTTTTTGTTGTTGTTTTTGGGGCATCACTGCCCTCAGGTGGTGGGAGTAGGAGGCCCAGCCTTTGCTCGGTGGAGCTGGAATCGAACCTCCATCCCAGTGGGCCGCAGTCCTGCGCACAACACGCCACTGGGGCTCAGCCCCAAGGGTTTCCTTTTTTACGTCACTAAAACCATGTCGGGGTTGAGTGTGCCTTAAGCCTCATCACTCCTGAGTTATAAAATCCACCGGCATCCAGTCGATTCTGATTCATGGCCACCCTCGATAGAATTTTGGGAGCTGTGCTTTTGAATACAGACCTTGTGGTTTGGTTAGCTTACCTGTAGTGCCCCCAAGCCTCCTTTAAGGAGCTTAGACATAACATAGACATACACGTGGGGAAGGACAGAAGTCCCACCGCCTGAAGATCACTGGAGCACCAAGGAAAGCTAGGGGAGTCATGGATCTTCCTCAGAGGAGACACGGAGACAGGCTTCTCCTGGAGCTGATGTCCAATTTCGGACTTCTCCCCTGAACTGTAAGAAACCCAAGCTCCTCAAAGCTGCCCATGTGTGATATTTTAGTTTTAGTCGTACTGAGAAACTGAGGCAAAGGGTATACAAAATAGGCATCTCCCTGGCTTCATATAGCTTGCCCTTTAAAAGGAAAGACAGTAAGTTATAGATATTCAACATATCCAATCTAGATATATCTGTAACCATATCAAGTTGCCTCTAGGCAACTGCAGTATCCTGCCCCACATGTGGTTTATCATTTAGGAAGAACAAATACCACCCAAAATGAAAGTGAGATCTAAAATTAATTTAGAATGTCATTAAGTCTTCTTGAAAATATGTCAAAGGGGAATTCATTCATAATCCACACAAAACTGCTTCCATATCGTTCTCATAACCCCCTTGGGCTCCATAGCTCACACAGCCTGGGCACAGCTCTCCTTTCCTCATCCGTGTTCTCCCCAAGCCTCCCCCAATGTCTCCAGTTCTCTGCTGGGGTGACTAGCTCTTCACCCTTCCCACTGGAGACCATGCTTTCATGTGCTGAAGGGGAACCAGGCGCTGTGGTTGAGAATCATGGCACACCCACCTTCAAGTGGGTGGTCTAAGTTCACCTTTCTGAGTGGGTGACACACCCTGAGAAATAACATCTGAGGAAGAGTGAGCCGTGCCATGAGTAGGGAGAGGAGCATGCCAAGGAAAGGAAGGGTAAGTGCATTTGAAAAGCTGAAAGGATGAAAGCAGTACTAGTATAGTCCTCCTAATCCAAAGCACAAAGTCCTATTAAGGTCCTCCTTTTTCAGGTAAGCAAATGAGGCTGCGTTAGGTCAGCCAGTATTTAAACAGTGAAGCCAGGATTCTGTTCTGGTGTGTCTAAATTCAATGCCTGGGGCCTGGGTCCCAAACTATTAATTCCGCCCACTGGGTTGGAGGTTCAAATCCAGCAGCAGCTCTCCAGGAACAAGGCTGGGTCTCCTACTCCCACCACCAGAGGGTAGTGATGCCCCCCCCAAAACAAACAAAACAAACTATTAATTCCAACTCATTGCCAGTGAGTCAGTGGATGCTGACTCAAAGTGACCCTGCACACTTAGGTAGAACTGCCCCGGTGGGTTTCCATGACTATAATTTTTTGTTTTGTTTTTTGGGGGGCATTACTGCCCTCTGGTGGTCACGGGAGCTACCCAGCCTTCCTCCTGGAGAGCCGCTGCTGGATTTGAACTACCAAGCCCGTGGGCCGCAGTCCCGCACTCAACCACTACGCCTCTGGAATTCAGTCCGATTGTAATTTTTAAAAATCATTTTATTGGTGACTCATACAGCTCTTATCACAATCCATACATCCATCCATTGTATGTCAAGAACATTAGTGCATTTGTTGCCATCATCATTCTCAAAACATTTGCTTTGCACCTGAGCTCTTGGTTTCAGACTCATTTATTCCCCTCCCCGCTAACCCCTCCCTCATAAACCCTTGATAATTTATAAATTATTATGTCACATCTTACACTGTCCGATATCTTACTTGTCCATACCCCAGGGAGGAGGTAATATGTAGATCCTTAAAATAGGTTCCCTTTTTCTACACCCCCTTCCCTCCACCCTTCCAGTACCGCCACTCTCACCACTGGTCCTGAAGGGATCATCTGTCCTGGATTCCCTGTGTGTCCAGTTCCTATCTGTACCAGTGTACATCTTCTGGTCTGGCTGGGTTTGTAGGGTAGAATTGGGATCATGATTGTGCAGAGGAAGAAGCATTTAAGAACTAGAGGAAAGTTGTATGTTTCATCATTGCTATACTGCACCCTGACTGGCTCGTCTCCTCCCTGCAGCCCTTCTGTAAGGAGCTGTCTCATTACCCACAGATGGACTTTAGGTCCCCAATTTGTACTACCCCTCATTTATAATAATTTTTAGTTCTCTGATACCTGATCCCTTTGATACCTCATGGTCACATGTGTGCTTCTTCCATGTGGGCTTTGTTGCTTCTGAACTAGATGGCCGCTTGTTTACCTTCAAGCCTTTATGACCCCAGATGCTGTGTCTTTCGATAACTGGTCACTATCAGC
Source organism: Nesogale talazaci (assembly GCA_004026705.1). Taxonomy (NCBI): domain Eukaryota; kingdom Metazoa; phylum Chordata; class Mammalia; order Afrosoricida; family Tenrecidae; genus Nesogale; species Nesogale talazaci. Next base: position 11,362 of record PVJH01020917.1, read on the forward strand.
TTTCTTCACAACTTTTGCTTATGCAATCATGTGGGGAAAGTGAGTATCATGAAATGCCAATTTAATAGACCAAAGTGTTCTTGCATTAGGAAGTGCTTGAGTAGAGGTTCATTGTCCATCTGCTGCCTTAATTCTAACCCTATAAATATATGCACGTAGATCTATTTTTCCATCATCATAAATATATTAACCTATGTACATGCCTATAATTAGATTTCTATAAATGCCCTTTGCCTCTTCTTTCCTGTTTCCTTTTACTTTCCTCTTGTCCCACTAACATATTTCCCCGAAAATAAGATCTACCCATAAAATAAGCCCTACCAGGATTTCTAAGCATTTCTAAGCTCTACCCACAAATAAGATCTACTGATGGGCATGGCTCTGCAGCAAATATGCACAACCCCTGCATGTCATCATGGAGTGATGACGAAAACGGGCAGCCCTTTTCATCTAACCCCTTGTAACCTATCTGCAGACTCTTGATATTATAATATACCAGCCACTCAAAAATCATTTACACATGGAAATTAATGATTACATTGACAAGAAGTCAGTGTGGAAACTGTGAAGCCTACCCTGCAAGAAGTCAGATTTAGGTGAAGAATTCCTGGGATACAATTACTGACAGTGTTACCCATGCACTCTGAGCAGGTCGCATGGATACGAGCTGCTCATTTAATGAGAGCTCTATTGCTCGACATGAGAGATTGGGGCCAATGGTTCTAAAGGAAATAGAGTCACAGGAAATTCAGGACAGAATTTGGCTTTGGAGAGAGATGATGATGTTCCAGAAGATGATGACTTAACTACATTTGAATAAAGGTAGATTGTTGTACTGTATTTTAAAAAATTAACCCATCTCCTGAAAATAAGCCCTAGGTTTCTTCTTTTTTTTTTGGGGGGGGGGCATCACTGCCCTCAGGTGGTGGGAGTAGGAGGCCCAGCCTTTGCTCCGTGGAGCTGGAATTGAACCTCCATCCCAGTGGGCCGCAGTCCCGCGCACAATCTCTACGCCACCAGGGATCAGCCCCCTAGGTGACTTCTTGAGGAAAAATAAGACCCTATCTTATTTTGGGGAAACATGGTATTATGCTTAGCATTCATTTGGGTTTCAGTAATTTCTCTCTGTTATAATACCCTTGATCAATCCTTACCACCTCACCTCACACCTTCCCTGCCACTGATTTTGGATCACTTGTTGTTCCCTTATCCCTGGGTTGGTCAACCTCCTTTCCCCCACCTTCCCCTTTCCCATATCCCCTCGGAACTATCGGTCCCATTGGTTTCTCCTCCAGACAGTTCATCTAGCCTTATCTAGATAGACCTGTCCTGAAATTCTTGCACACAAAAAAAACAAGACATAGCAAGGCAAAGTGGCAAAAGACAACAAAATGACCCCCCCCCAAAAAAAAACAACTATGTCCAGAAAAAATATATAAGTAAAAAAATAAAAATGATAATAAAGGAAAACTTGTAAGTAGTTCAAGGTCTATTTGTTGACCTCAAGGAGTTCCCTCCAGTTGAGTCTGATGAGGTGCATGCCCTGGTCCCATGCTTGGTACTATGCAAGGTCTATGCTTGGTACTCCCTGGGGACCTCCGTGCTCTACTCCCCTGCTGCTCTGCTCCACCACGCTCTTACTATTTAGCTTTGGTGTGGTGAAGTCAGACCAGGTGCAATCCCGACCCTGTGCAACCCCAGTGTTGTCCTGCATACTGCCATGGGTCAGCGGGGGATGTCATGTCTCATAGTGGGGCTGGCCACCTGGTCCTCTCTGTGCGTTGGCTGTTCTGAGTGGGGAGATCGTCCTCAAGGTTTGGGGCTCCAGGATGTGCTCCACTTCTCTTCCTCCCCCTTCATTTGCTCCCGTGTGCTCTGATCAGACATGCCCCTCTCCCCGAGCTGCAGCCTCAGTGCTGTCCTTTGGAGTAATTTCTTCTTGGGGATTGGGATTGGAGTAGTTGGGATTGGAGCCCGGCCCTCAGACCTCTCCCCTGGCTCCTTGCTCCATGCCATCATTGCTGCACTCACATCCTGAAACACTGGGCTTAGGTTCTCTTGAGACTGTAACTCTTTATGGGATTTGAAAGCCCCATCTTTCTTCCTCCAGATCATTTGCTTCTCTCAAAAACAAATCATAATTTTCCTGTCTTTTGTCTTTCCCAAGAGTTGTTATTTTTTCTTCCTTTGCTTCATTTCTATAATAGCTGATATTTCTACTTTACGGTTAATATTGTTTAAAAATTACAAGACAAGATGGTCACTATTACTTTTACACATTTGCTCCTGATGTTATATTCTATAAATCTGCTGGTCTTAGTTGCTGCTGTAACAGATGTGCCTCAGTGGATGACTTTAATAAACATAAACTTATTTTCTGTTTTCTCACATTGTGGGAGGCTAGAAGTCTGAATTCTCTCTCTCCCTCTTCTGGGAGATCTTCATGCAGCTTGGTATCACTCTTTTCTCTTTTCTGCCTGCTAGCTGTCTATTTTAATATCTGTTATATCTCAGAAGAGATTGACTCAAGGCTGGGAATTCAGGACCATAACTGGGATGGAGGTTCAATTCCAGCTCACAGGAGCAAAGGCTGGGCCTCCTAATCCCACCACCAGAGGGCAGTGATGCCTAAAAAAATAAAATATAAAATTAAAAAAAAAAGACTGAGCCCCGGTGGCGTATTGCTTGTGCACGGGACTGCGGCCCACTGGGATGGAGGTTCAATTCCAGCTCACAGGACCATAGTCTCGGAGGACATCAAGGTCAGTTGTCATCACATAGTCCATCTGTAGCACACAGCCTACTTTTGAGAGTAGCCATCTAAGGTGTAGCTACTGATCTCTGCTTATCCTTAGGAAAGACGAATGATGAAAATCAAAGACCTTGGGGACAATTGGTCTAGTGAACTAATAGACCGCCGAAATCTCAATCTCCGTGATCCTGAAACCAGGGGAATGAGATGGTGCCCGGCTACTCTACCAAATGCTGGGAAAGGGATCACATTAGAAAGTCCTGGATAGAGTGTGAGAAAGATGTAGGATGAAATTCAAAATCACAAAGGAGACTGGGTTTGCTGGTTGGATAAAGACTGGGGGAGCTCCCTGGACTATGGTCCTTGATCCCTCTCCAGGTCTGGACTGGGCTCACCCTCTGTGGCTCAGTTTTCAGTCAAACAAAAAGGGCTGAGCCCCGATGGCGTAGTGGTTGTGCGCGGGACTGCGGCCCACTGGGACGGAGGTTCAATTCCAGCAGTAGGGCTGGGTCTCCTACTCCCACCACCGAGAGCAGTGATGGCCCCCCCCCCAAAAAAAAAAGGTCTATATGAGGTGTGCACAGATTAGAATAATTCACCATAAGGAATCAAGGGACAGCCTTTATCCAAGAGCGAAGTTCAGAAGGGATAGGAACAGGAGAAATGGAGACAAGCAACACAGAGAGAAGGAGGGATGAAAGCTGGTACACTGAAGGGATCTTCAATGAAGATTTGAAATAAACTATACATACGTAGTTGATGGTCTGCTCTGTAAACTTTCACCCAATTCACAATAAAAAAGTATTTATAAACAGAAAAAAAACAAGTCAAATTCACTCTATGCTAATCCTGTCTCATTAAGATAACAAAGACAGGGGCTGAGCCCCGGTGGCATAGGTAGTGGTTGTGTGCGGGACTGCGGCCCACTGGGATGGAGGTTCAATTCCAGCTCCACAGGAGCAAAGGCCTAAAAATAAAGAAAAAAAAAGATAACAAAGACAACCTATTTCCAAATGAGATGATAACTACAGGCACAGCAACTAGTTCTATCCAGTCTCCTGCTCACATAGATTAAATCTTCAACATTCAAGTTGATTCTTCAAGGAAAATGAAAGTATTAAAAAAGTTTTAAACATATATAGGAGGCACCTGTATTTATTTCATGAGAATTGTACAAATTTATAGATGTGCTTTGACAACTGAAATTTACCTATCGAGGTAAAGTATATGTATCTGCTTTTGCACTCAGGACACGGAGGGTTGATATTTGCAAAAAAGTGGCTGGGGGACGTGTCTGACCTTCTGTGACTTCACAGAGGGAAGAACCCTCAAGAGCAGCAGCAGTCGCAGGTTGATTGCTATGACGCGGTCAGAGGTGCTCCCACCCCCCATCCTTCTTTATCCATCCTGACCATCCCTACCATGGCATTTCCCACTTCTGCCGTGTTCAGTAAGACAGTGAATGGCCGCACAGAACTCAGACAATACTCTTCACAAGTGTGTAATAAGAGGTTATATGTAATTCGGGCTCAGAAACGCTCAACACACAGTTCTTCACTCAGAACTGTCTCTTCAACCCTTGTGTCTACAGGTAGACCTTTCTTTGTTTGGTCCTTGGCCTACGCTTTGCTCTGGCAATGCAAAAAAAGCTCTTTCAGGGCTGCTGATCAATGCTCAAAGGCCACATCATTCCCTAATAAGCCTCAGCCTGAAGGTACTCACCTCTAGCTCTGAAGGTCGGCAAAGTTGGTTCTCTCAATTAAGAGCCTGGAGGGACCTCACTCTGAGCCTTGCTGGGGCAGGAAGGGCATCAATCTGCTGCTACATTTTCCTGGTTTCACAGCTGTGTCTTCTAGATTGAGGAAGGTCAGTGCCCAAAGACCTACGACTCCAAAAAAGATCTCATGCTCCAAAGGACATGACTCTTCCTTCTCCCCAGCACTGAGATTCCCACTTACTGCTTCTGAGACGGCTCATGGTATGCCCAGCAGAATGGCAAAACTGACACATGTCCTTGTCAGCTATCTACTATTTTATCATCACAATTGCCCTGAAAGTGATCATTGGCAACTGAAGCGTATAATTCTCCCACTATCTTCTCCTACTTCTCTCACTCCTGCCCATTAGGAAAAGAGGAAATATACCTATATGTGTATTGTCTCTTCCAGTCATTTGGTGGGAGTTACAAGCTACAAAGGCGAGAAGAGTCAACATTAAATAATTCACTGCAAGGCAATATCGAACTGTCATAATACATGCTGTAAAGTCTGTTTTTTTGAAAGTATTATAGACAGAAGTATGCCAGCTTATATCCCTAGACTTTCTAGATAGTGTTAAACCTAATCCAAGCTAAACAAGAACTCACACAACAGGGATTTGTGATGAAGGCATGTCAGAGCCTACGACCGACTCACAGAACAGTTGTTGCGCAGTGTTTCTGACAACATCTAGTCTGGAAATGGTGGGAACTCTAACTATCTGCCCCTGCTCATTAATTGTGAGAGTATGGCACCATGCCAACTACTGCATGACACTGCCAGTCTTTCTTATGGAAAGGACATATGTATGTGCTGAAACTTATATATATATTCTATCTGTATGAAGGAAGGGCCTACAAAGGCAAATAGTCTCAAAACTCACCAAAAAAAATCATAAGATGGCCTTGCAACAGATGATAATACTGTGCTGTTTGCAGTACATGAATGCCAGATTTTGATGATCTTAAATAATTCTAAAATGCAGCATTTCGTTTTACATAAAAATGAAATGTTCTGGAGCTGCATGCCATGCGGTCATAATTCATAAAGGACGTCTGTGTTCCAGCATCTGCACTGGAGGCCCTCAAAACCACGAACAAAGGAGCACACTTGTACGAGCACAGCTCTCCTGACCCCATTTCTCAAAGCGTAGACCTCAGACCAGCAGTGTGAGGCATTTGTCAGAAACGCAGAATCTCAAGCTAAGCTCCAGATCTTTCTAATCCGGATGCACATGTGTAGAAAATCTCCGCTGTTTCATATGCATGGGAAAGAGGCGCTGTCAGGTTTAGAAGAACCTGTGCCTAGAAAATGCTCTATCTACATTTCCTGTGAAGTCAAGTTTGCAACATAAGTTTTTTTGTGTGTGTGTGGTAGCATCACTGCCCTGGTGGGAGTAGGAAGCCCAGCCTCGCTCCTGGAGAGCTGCTACTGCATTTGAACTGTCAAGCCTGAGGGCCGCAGTCCCGCACACAACCACTAGGCCACCAGGGCTCAGCCGCAACATAAGTTTTATAATTTCCCAACACCCCAAAACTCTTGACCAATAACTAGCCCCATTAGATTCCACAAACAGCAGAGGAATCTTCCAGCCAAAGTAAACAAGATGGCTACAGAAGGACAGTTGGACCCAGATCAAGGTGGGAAGAAGAGCCCATTCTCTGGCTGATGCAGCCATGTAAACGCAAGGGTAACGCCTGGCAAAAGCTGCTTGTCCTTCTCAGCAGACAGCACAGAGGCTGCCCCCGGAGGGAGGCTGAGGGAAGCCTGGGTGAGGCTGGAGTTCATCAATGGTACCTCTCTAGAACTGGGACTGGTCTTAGAGCCAGACCTTTAGCTTGCAGAGCACTGGACTTTCCTAAGCCCTTGGCTTGTAACCCAAAGTGACAGGCTGAACCTACCCACTGGTGTGTGAGAAAGATCTGCTAATCTTCGCCTGTAGAGATTATAATCTAGAGAAATTTATAAGCCAGGCCTGCAGTCACATGAGGGTCCTTGGAGTTGAAGCGAACTCATTGGCCCTTAACAATAACATAGAGTCATTGGATAGCGAGAAGGGGGGGGGGGGTCCATTTGTCCCAAAAGCCCTAAAATCCAAAAGGTAGTGTAACAGAACTCCTTCATCCCAACACGGCAGACTTCTTATTCACACTGTTCAGATACAGGAACTATTTCTGTGTTAGCAAGTACAATGCACGTTAGCCAGACTGACCTAGTGTGACTTTCATGTCTTTAACCCAGGGGTCCTCAAACTTTTTAAACAGGGGGCCGTTCATTGTCCCTCAGACCGTTGGAGGGGACTGTTGGAGGGCCGGCCCATAGTTTGAAAAACAAACAAACAACTATTGACAAATTCATTGCGGGCCTGGGATGAGTCAGCGGCAAAAACATAGTGGCCGCATAAATGTCCTCTGCGGGCTGCATATGGCCCAGGGGCCGCTGTGGTTTGAGGACACCTGCTAAGCTGTTGAGCAGTCTTAGAATGTGGTAGGAGTGGTTGTCACTGATTAGGGCACAGCACTGAGGCACATTAGGGCATTTTTGTGGCTTTCTGCAGAGACCAGTGAGCTGATAGGCCAAATGCCCAAGAGGTCCCTGGGGAATGTCAGAAAGCTGACCCGAGGGTCCGACCAGATGCTAGTCATTTTTAAATATTATGGGAATTGGCTTTACTTTATTTGAGTGACAGGATTATCTAACCTCTTTGAAGGAAATGAGATTTGAAGACTTGCAGGGCAATACATCAGTTAAAGTGAACAGCAGGGTCTTGGGGACTAAGGAGTCCTGGTAGCACAGCAGGGAAGCATTTGTCTCCTAATGGAAAGTGTGGGTTTTGAGTGTTCTGTGTCCTTGTCCTGGTCCCCCCTCTTGTGGTCACACCAGGAAGAAGCCAAGAGCCAGGCTGTAAAAAAAGGGAGAGGGGGATAAATGAAAGGCCTGTGAAGATCACTTCACACTGGTCCCCGTACTCAACTAGGTCGGCCTGTAACCTGTTTGGGGCAGGGTCTTGGCAGGAAGCAGATGGAGCTACTGAAATACGGAACTGCTGCTTCTTCTCACTGGTCAAACACCTACCGATTTCCAACGCCCAGTGAGCTTGCAGAGCAGAACACCTCTGTTCATAGGGTTCCTGAGGCTACCTCCATTTCGACCTCCATTTCTCTCAGGGTGAGCAGCCCAAGGCTTAGAGGGAAGGGAATTCGGCAGTCCACAGAGGTCCTGCCTTGCAGGGAAGAAAGCAGGGTACCCACTGAAACTGAGTGGTTCCGACGTATATTGACCCTTTGGGGTTTACAAGGCTGTACATCTTTTTAAGAACAGAAAACCTCATCTTTCTCCTGCCAAACAGCTGGTGGGTTTGAACAGCTGACTAGTACGTTAACAGCCCAATGGGTGACCCATGATGCCATCAAGGGTCCTTACATTATGAAACAGCACTTGAAGAATAGTTATTTTCTATGTTATTCTTGTGCCCGGCCTGGACGAAAGCAGAGAGGACAGACTGGCACAGTCCTTGAAAACATGATTAAAGCTTTCCTTCTCTGTTCATTGTCTGCGGGGGTCAAAGCCTGGCTTTGAGGGGTTCAAGTCATTGCCAGTGTGCCAGCAATGCCACATGGAAAGGAAGAAAAGGGCAACGTGGAGACACAGAGAGATCGGCTGCTGCTTGCTGCTGCTCCTCTTCCACCTCAAAAGCCAATTTCCAGCTCCTCCTGGGGTGAGAGCTAGCACTGATTACTGAGTCAAACTGGACATTTGTCCATGTTGCTGGCAAAGCACGCCACCAAGGACACATGTGAAAGGAAATCAGAAAACTTGGAGTGAAACCATTGTCCATTTCAGCATATTTGCACATTTTCCATTGTTTTAGAAAAGAACTATTTGATTTCATAGCCTAGCAGAGTTAGCAGGGAAACGGTGACAGTACTGTAATGCTTTTACAGGGCCTTCAAAAATGCTTCTGCTTGCTCGGCATGGGGCTGAAACAGGCACCAGTTTGAAGTTTGATAAGCTCATCGTTTCCTGGGAAGTGGACATACTGGGTTGAGCCTTTTAAAATCAGCACTTTGAGACTGTTAGCCTTCATGATGTATTTATTCCAAGCATTTTTCAGCAATGTCAACTTTATACATGCATCTCATCTGATGGAAAGAGACAACAGTGACGTTCAATTTCATCAGGCAGAACAAGGTAAGGGGCTGACTGTGGAACAGACCACCCATTGGGCACCTCTGTTTCTCCAGTCGTTGAATTAGCAACTTGAAATGTGTCCTAAGGCGCCAAGAGCTCATACAAAGGAAGCTGGCAGTAGGAGTAGCATAGTTTTATGAAGGGGTTACTTACGGAGGGAAAGCTCTGGGCTGTAGCAGGGCAGATGGCTACATGCCACCCACAGGGAGGTACAGGCTCTTCTAGTTGCAGTGGCTAAAAGTGGCACAGACTTCCAAAGCCACCTTTGCAAGTGTTACATACAAGTAACTTCGTAAGTGGAAGTTCGCTGGCAACAAGCAAAAGCACAGCCATATTCAGCTCCGCACACTCCTCATTCCTTAAACATTTGGGTCTGAGGGAAATGAAAGCAAGTTCACAAGTACTTCCCACCTGAATTTACAGACTGTCTCAAGAACAGGTTTGACACGGTGACCAAAGTCCAGAAGTATCATGGGAGGACCTCAAGGGGATCTTCCGTGAAGAAAGCAAAGGTCATTCAGAAGACAGGAAATAAAGAAGAGATAAAAGTGGATTTCGGGGCTGAGCCCCGGTGGCGTAGTGGTTGTGCGCGGGACTGCGGCCCACTGGGACGGAGGTTCAATTCCAGCAGTGGGGCTGGGCCTCCTACTCCCACCGCCGGAGAGCAGTGATGCCCCCCCCCCCAAAAAAAAAATGGATTTCAGGAGAGACTCTGACATTTGCTTTTGAGCAAATTTAGAGTCGCTAAAGTGAACCAAAGAAATGGTGAAGTAAAAGCATAACAGGCTCAAGAAGACAAGGTGCTAACGAAGTGTGCTGAGACCTGGTATTAGAAGCTAAAAAGGAAATACATGGTCAGCATTTTTCATGCTGAAAGAATTAAGGAGAAAACAGTCAAGCCTCAATGTGCAAGACTGCAGGATGCTATGGGGGAAAATATTGAGAGCACCGAATCCTAACCGCTAGACCACCAGGGAAGGGGAAAATATTGAATGATGCAAGAAGCATTAAAATATGGAAGGAATATAGTCACTATATCACAAATTTGTTGGCATACAGGAATTTCAGGAGGTGGCATTTGAACACGAACTAATGGTGCTGAAAAAAGTCTATGATGCATTGCACTATGGTCTAATAAGAAGTATGACTTCAGGAACTAGTGAACTCTAATTGAAATGTTTCAACAAATAGAAACAAAGCCAGAAAAGTTCATTCATTTATACCAGGAAAATCAGAATACAGCTTCCTTGCCAACTGAGTGAAAAAGATTCATATTTGTGCCCATTCCAAAGAAAGATCGTCAGAATGTAGACAATCTCAAGTAACAGTATTAAGTAAACAGCCAAACAAGTAAATTTTTGCTGAAAATAATTTTGAAAAGGTACATCAACAGGGCATTGCCAGAAACTCAAGCTGGATTCAGAGTAGGCTATGGAACCAGGAATCTTTCATTGCTGACATCAGATGGAGTTTGGCTCAAAGCACAGAATACTAAAAAGCTGGTTATTTGTGTTTTATTGATGCAAAAGCATTGAACTGTGAGGATCAATAAATCAAAAGGGAAACCCATAACATTTAACTATGCATATGCAGAACCTATACATAAACCCCATATTAAATATATTTTAATATATCCATAAATAAAGTTAAGAAAACTTCTGAGCTATAACCAAACACCTTGAGGGAATCAATTACTCATTGGACCTGGTGGCCTCAGGGCCATTGTATTGGGGAACATAAAGTCAAATGGTGTAATACAGTTAAAAAAGATGATGTTCTACATCCCACTTTGATTGGGAGTAACTGGGATCTTAAAAGCTTGCAAGCTGCCATCTAGGGTGCAGTTATTATTCTCTCACTGTCCAGAGGAAGTAAGAATGATGAAACTCATCACACATGGTAACAATTAGTTCAGTAGATTAATTGACTACATAAAGATCAGTCTCCATAATCCGGAGCTCCGACTAGTTGGTTCCACTCCATTGAAATGGATCGCAGTGGAAGAAAAATGTGGAACAGAACTCAAAGATATTGGCCGAATAGATGCTGGTGGGATTCCCAAGATTACAACCCTTAGTCACCCTTCCTCTCTGGAAGGGAACTAACCCACCCTCACATTAGCATCATCAACTCTTGTTTGTTTGTTTGTTTTCTGAGGGGGGGCATCACTGCCCTCTGGTGGTGGGAGTAGGAGGCCCAGCCTTTGCTCCTGTGGAGGCCGCTGCTGGAATTGAACCTCCAACCCAGTGGGCCGCAGTCCCGCGCACAGCCACTACGCCACCCGGGCTCAGCCCAGGTCTCCTGATTTTTAACAGTAGCAAAATTACAGTTATGAAGTATCAACGAAACTAATTGTATGGTTGGGGGCGGGGGTCACCACAACATGAGGAACTGTATTAAAGGGTCCAAGCATTAGGCAGGTTGAGAACCACTGGTCTATACAGAGGGTTGACTGCTTTGCAATTAACCTGAATCAACTTCTTAAAAAAAAAAAAAAAGTCATCAATCCCTAGTTCCTCCTCTCTCCAGCTCACTAGTTGATGGCTTCTTGTTCTAGAAACTTAGGGTGCAGGATTAAAAAAAAAACCTTTTTAAACACATGCTGGAAAACGAGGCGTTCTCTTTACTCTATCCCGTCAACATCTACGTCTCGAGGACTCTAGGCGCTCGGGGGACGCGCTCTCGGGACCTCCATGCCCCTCGCCCGAGTCTCCCCTGGCCGACTCGACTTCCCTAACCCTGCTCCTCTCGACTGGTCAGGCTCTCTCCTAGGACGTCGATGGCCTCCCAGGGCGGGCTACGGACAAGCTCCTCTCCGCTCCCGCCGCCTCCGCCGTCCATCCGCCGAGTTCGCGGCCGACTTCCGCCCCGCCAGCAGATCGTCGGGCCGGCCGGCGCGCTTCTTCCGCCCCGCTCTGATCTCGACTTCCGCCCCGCTCAGATCTCGACTTCCGCCCCTCGCGGGCCAGCGTCGCGCGCGTGGTGATGACGACAGCAGAGCGGCGACGGCGGCGACGGCGGCGGCGGCTCGGAAACGGGCCGGGCTTCCGGAGCTGCCGGCCTGACCGCTGAGAGCTGCTGTCATGGCGGCCGCTCTCTGGGGCTGCTTCTCCGCCCTGCTCCTCCTGTTACCCGGGGGTGTCCGGAGCTCGGAGGGGCCCGGCGCGACTGCCGAGGCCTTAGGAGGAAGCGGGGCCGGTGTGGGAGACCGCTTCAAGATCGAGGGCCGGGCGGTGGTCCCCGGGGTGAAGCCCCAGGACTGGATCTCGGCGGCGCGGGTCCTCGTAGACGGAGAGGAGCATGTCGGCTTCCTGAAGTGAGCCTTCGGAGGGCGGCGGGAAAGCGGTTGGGCCGGCAGCCGGAGGGCGACCCCCGCCAGGAGAGCCGAGCGGCCGGACCCGACGGGGCCCGTGTCGGAGGCGAAGGGGCGGGCGCCGCCAGCGGTTTCTGCGGCCGACCTTGGGCAGGGGACGGCGTCCCCTCCGCGGACGGCAGGTGCCAGAGCCGGGGTCCTTTCGCAGCACCGCGGCTCCCCTAGGCCCCACACGGCTGCCCCGGAGCGAGGGGACCCGTTGACAGCCTGGCGGGACCTTTTCCTGGACCTCCCAGCCCGTTTCCTCGGCGGACGAGCTCTTCTGCATGCATTTGAATCTCTCGGTAGCTGCTGGTGTAGAGAGATGCTAAACAAGTGGGAATTCTCCAAACCCAAGGGGCTTCTCGTGATGACATACGCTGGGAAGCTAGTGCTGCTTCTAAAATTAATAGGCCCTCAAGTCCCTAATGAAAGCACCGTGGTTGGCTCTTTGGAGGCGTTTTGTGTGGTTGGTTTTTTTTAACTTGGGGTGGGATTGTTCTTTTTCACACCCGAATTCATTGAGGGATTTGCCACCTCACCCTTGACATTCATGGCGAACCTGGGCTGCTGCGCAACCAGGCCGTGCGTGTCCTTTGCAGCCGTTACTGTTACTGGAAATGAAGTTTTAGACAGGTCGAATTGATTAGCACGCACGGTTTGCCGCGGTCTGCTTCTCGGACCTTGAGGCACACGTCGGATACCTTCATTCGCTGCGTGGAAAGAGAAGCTGTCTGCTTCGTAGGAGAAGGGAGGTTCCCTTTGGCGGGCCTGTCGGAAAATCAGGCAACTTCAATGTGGGCATTTCACTCTAGATCTGATCTGCAAATTTGCCGAGGCCAGCCAGGGACCCTTCCGTGAGAGTCTCGATTTTGATTAATAAATAATGACAAGTTTACAACCATTATGTTAATTGTGCCTGTCATTAATGATCTAGCACTAGGGCAATTTTGAGGCTTATCTCTCATGATGGTTCTTTAATAAGAAAGCCACCTTGAGGCTTTGGGAAAAAATGAGCTTTAGTTGTCAGTTTGGCCTCTTGCGCAAATACACAGTTCTCTTCAAAGATTGCTGTTTTCCATTAAGAATTATGTAATAGTATGTGGGGTTTCGAAGAGTTTATGGAAAAAAGAAATGAACGTATAGTGGAATTTTTCTGTGACTTTTTTGATGCCCCCTCGTGGTTCTTTTGAGTCCCTGGGGTCAAATAGTTAATGTGCTTAACTGATAACTGAAAGGTTGGAGGCCTGAGCCCACCCAGAGGTGTCTCAGAAGAAAGGTCTGATGAGCTGTTTCAGAAAAATTGGCCATTGAAGATCATATAATGCAGTTCTCCAACACACGTGAGTTGAAAGTGATAGAAACTAGTGAAGGGATTGTAAACAAGAAAACCTAACCATCTTTACTAGCTTAAGTGTTTTTGTCTTTTAAAATCGTATGTACTCCAGCAGCAGCTCTCCAGGAGCAAGGCTGGGCTTCCTACTCCCACCAGGGCAGTGATGCCACAAAAAAAATAAATAAATAAAAAAAAATAAAATCGTATGTACATGAATTTTATGCATTATAAATTGCTATGTAGATTATATATAACTTTGCTTTTTGTGCATTAGACGTTACTGTGTGTACGATCGATAAAAACCAAATTCACTGCAGTTGATGCCGACTCTTTGGTGACCCAGTAGGACAGGGTAGAACTGTCCCTGTGGGTTTCTGAGACTATAATTGTTTACAGGAGTAGACAGCGTCATCTTTCTTCTGTGGAGCTGCTGGTGGTTTTACACACCGGTCTTGGGGATCACAGCCCATCACATAGTCACTCCGCCAGGCTCCTTCCACATGGTATATTACCATGTGCCATTGTATGGACGTGCATGCTAATGCATTCTATAGCAGTACGCAACTTTTTCACTGAGTATCTCGTAAGCAGCTTCTGATACCATCCCATGTTCTTTTTGTATGAAGACTGATCTAAAGAAAGATTGAGGGCTGAGCCCTGGTGGCATAGTGATTGTGCGCAGGACTGCGGCCCACTGGGTTGGAGGTTCAAATCCAGCAGCAAGGCTGGGCCTCCTACTCCCACCACCAGAGGGCAGTGATGCCCCAAAAACCAAAAAAAAGATTGATACTGTGTTTATGGTGGCATTCTTCTTGGGAAAGGTGGAGTTGATTTTTTTATTCTTTTTCCTCCTGCAGCTGGCTTGGAATAAATAAGCCAGTTTTGACTTATGTTTATTGGAGGTGCCTTGAGAGATTGGCTAATGGATGAGTTGCAGCTAAGGTCTCCCCATACCGTTTATTGTGATCACCACTGTGTACATGAAGCATAACCTCATGTTACCGGCCTTTTTTTACTGGAAACGTGGAGGCTATTTTGGTTGTGTGCTGTCAAGGCTAGTCCGACTCCCAGTGACCCTGTATGACTGATAAGTTGACTAAGACAGCTGCCTGATAAGTAGTTTTCAGGCTTAAAAAAAAATAAGCTAGGGCAGTGATGCCCCCTCCCAAATAATAAACCAATATAGTGAACTGACTTTATTTTTTCTTCTTGGATGAACTAACTGACTTTTTGGTGAGTTTGTTATTATAGAAAATTTCAAAAACACGCTAAACAGAATAGCAGCAAACCTTTAGGCACCAGTGAGAATATTTTGTTTTTGGTCTGAGCTTCCCTTTTTGTGTGTGAGATTTCAATATCACCCTAAGCATAACATAATTTCACTGATGACGCTATGGGCTAGTTCCTGCTTGGGCTGCTAACCCCAGTCTCCCTGAGGGAAAGAGGAGACTATTGGCTCTTGTGAAGAAAGATGTGCAGACTTAGAAGCTCTGCAGAGGCTCACAGTGAGTTGGAATTGACATGACAACAGTGGGTTTGGTTTTTGGTTTCTAACAGATAGGGTTTCAAAAGATAACCACAGTACCATTATCTAGTCAACAAAATAAATAAGAATATCATCCAACACCCAGCCCATTTTCATGTTCCCACACTTTATCTCAGAACTTTTATATAATTTAGATTTTTTTTTTTGGCATCACTGCCCTTTGGTGGGAGTGGGAGACCCAGCCTTGCTCCTGGAGAGCTGCTGCTGGATTTGAACCGCCAAGCCAGTGAGTGGTGCACTCAACCATTACGTCACTGGGACTCAACTAGAATTTAGATTTTCATTATGAACTTCATGTTTCTTTCTGTAGTAAATCATTCATCTTGGAATGAAAAATGCATTTGCTTGCTTTTTAGATATTTCTCTGCTTTTATTGGTGTTACCTAGTCATCAGTTTGATTATGTTCCTTTCTGGACCTTGAAACATGTTTTGAAATTGCTTCAGTCAGAGCCCCGAAAGAAACAGCCTCCTTAGGTTGGAAGAATTCCGAGGAGTTTAATAAAAGGATCTCATAGTATAATCAAGGTGTGGGGGCACCCAGATTGTACAGGACCTGCACCCAGATTGTACAGCACCTGAGGCTCACAGCCTCAGGGTTATTATCAACTCTGAGCCTGGATAAACCCAGGAATAAGTGAACCTGATATTTGTGTTTCAGTTGTTTTTGTTTGAAGTCACTTAGAACACCTTTTCTTCTTATCAATAAATATTTTGGATGTAATTAGTATCAATTACATCTTTAACTGTGAAAGAACTTAGTGATTTAAGAAAGAATATACTGAGAATTACTTAATAAAATTGAGCCTTTTTAAAACAAACTTCATTAAAAAAACTTCATTTTTTCCTTTATAGTAGTAGGATAGTAGTATAGTAGGATATAGTAGTTTCTCAGTTTCAAAACAAATTAATTTGATCTGTTAATATTTTCAAGTGAAGGGAAGAAGTGAAAACTTAGAATAAAATGAAATTACTAGCTCTCACTGACTTAAAAGGTATTGAAGAATTCTGAAAGGGGAAAATGGACAGTTTAAAAATTATGTAAACATTTTAAACTTCTTTGTGTATAGAAAGAAATAACCAAGTTAGATGAGAATTATTTGTAGCAAGCAAAGCAAGATATTTAGCAAAAATGAAACCCACCTGGTTGATTCCAATTCCTACACTAGGATTTTATAAACTTTATGGAAAGTATACATACTTCAGTTTCTCTTTCCCATGAACTTTTGGAAGCTCCCCCTCATGACGCTGGAGGACAGAGTGAAACAATTTCCATGACTAAACCTCCACGGAAGCAGATAGCATCATCGTTCTCCTTTGGAGTAGCTGGTAGACTTGAACCACTGATCTTATGGTTAGCAGCACAGTGCTTAATCCACGGTGTGACCAGGGATTCTTAAAAGGTAGTTTTGAATGATAAAAAATGGAATCAATAAACTGGAAACGTACCCATGAATTGACTTAACAGAAACTATTTTTAAAAATGTAATAATAGCCCACTGGCTTGGCAGTTCAAATACAGCTGCAGCTCTCCAGGAGCAAGGCTAGGCCTCCCACTCCCACCAGAGAGCAGTGATGCCCCCTCCAAAAAATGTTTAAAAAAATGTGGTCATAATATGTTTCACTAGTTTGCCTTCATAGGGAGTGAGGGCATGTTTCAAAACACAAAAACCACTCTCTTGTCCCCTGTCTTTTCCTGCCGAAGAACCAGGATTACTTTGCAGGTCAGGGTTCTCTGCTGCTCTGGACAGACGTATTTTCAGAATCACTCAAGCTTAATTATGGAAGATGAAATGTGAGACAATTCTTGCTAGTTTCATGTGCAGTTATTATTTAATGGAATTGAGTTGGGAATTGACAAAAGTATGATTTTAAAACATAAGTAAAGAATCATCTATTGATCAGAAGTGGCTAAATAGGGTTTTCATTTTTCTAGGACAGATGGGAGTTTTGTGGTTCATGACATACCTTCTGGATCTTATGTCGTGGAAGTTATATCTCCAGCTTACAGGTTTGACCCCGTCAGAGTGGATATAACTTCAAAAGGAAAAATGAGGTGAGAGTGCTTGACTTAAAAAAGTAAAAAAGTTTGTTATTTAAACTATAAGTTCAGGTTTTAAAGTTCACAGAGTATCGCAGGACAGTAGTTGGGGAGTCCTCTAGTCTCAAGCAGTTCAGTAAGTCTGTTTTTGGGGTCCTTTATAGAAATGTTGAGGATATTTTTCACATTTTCCTCTTAGGTATTGTGACCTTGATCAGAACTTTTGCTGGTGGTCTGTCTTTGTGGTAGAAGAGATTCTGATTTGTGTAGATGGTTAGTCCTGTCGACTTGTCTTCTCTGAGTGTTCGCTTTCTCCCTTTCTCTCGATTTGGACTAGTAGTGCGACCAGTAGTTGTATCTTGGATACTGACGTCCCCTTAGGACCCAGATATTATTCAACAGACTAGGATGTAGAACATAAACTTTATGAACTATCTTATGTCATTTGACTAAGGTGTCCGATGAGATTAGAATGTGGATATCTGAAAAAAGCGAAACACAAACAAAAAGAATGTCTACAGTAAGTCCAGGCATTGTGATATAAAACTTTAATAAGATAGGTTAACCAAGTGAAGATAAGTTTGGCCTGGAATTCACAACTGATATCAGGTGATTAGAAAAATAATCACCCAAAATGCAGCACAGATAAAGAAGGAGATGGTGAGAATCAGAATCTAAGAGCTGTGGAGAAATGGATGAAAGGGTCTAGCATGTGTCCTATAATCCTATGGGAAATGATAGAGAAAATAGGGAAGACATTTTTTGAAAAGTAATGTGCGAACATTGCTAAGTTTTGATAAAATTTGTTTCCTGTCTGGAGAAGCTATAGTATTGTTGATGGCACAATTGCAAGACTTTCTCTTTTTTGGCAAGACTCTTTTGAGGCATTTTTTCCCTGCAGTATAGCCTTAAAACTAGGTGCATCCAATAATACATATCTTGGACCATCAAAAATCCAACATGTTTTGTATGTTTATAATAAAGTGAATTTATTATTAAATATAGTTTCAGTACTTTACAACTAAAAGGATTCCAAAAGAACTTTTAATATAACCAGAGAAGTTGAAGGAATTTTCCTCACCTCATAGGCTTAGGTATCTCTTGGTTCCTAGGAAGGATCATTTTCAGTTATCTTGCTGAATATGATAGACATTCAGATAAAGTTAATTTGATTGTATTTTCTTTTTTTGGGGGGGGAAAGGGGCATCCCTGCTCTCCGGTGGTGGGAGTAGGAGGCCCAGCCCCGCTGCTGGAATTGAACCTCCGTCCCAGCGGGCCGCAGTCCCGCGCACAACCACTACGCCACCAGGGCTCAGCCCTTGATTGTATTTTCAAGAGACAAAGTTCCTATCTAAATATCTGAAGTAGAGGTAATCTATATACGGCATCTTCAGAGCAATCAACCATGGGGGATTAGAAGGGCAGCCGAAGGAGTCAGGGCCCGGAAAGCCGGATGAAGGGCCACAGCACACACGCGGGAAGAGAGTGGGACGAGCGCGCTCGGCTCGTGGGCACAAATAAAGTGTGTGTGATTACTGCATGGAAAGCCAATTCGCTCTGCGAACCTTTATCTGGATCTGTCTTGCTTGCTCACTTGCTAATTCCATTTTGTCATGAATTTTTTCAAGTCCCCTAGTGTGTGTGTGTGTGTGTGTGTGTGTGTGTGTGTGTGTGTATTTTGCATCTCTAATATTTTAATAATTTTAAAGTAAAATATTTTCTCATGTTGCTTTACTAGAGCAAGATATGTGAATTATATCAAAACATCAGAAGTGGTCAGACTACCCTATCCTCTCCAAATGAAATCGTCAGGTCCACCTTCTTACTTTATTAAAAGGGAATCATGGGGCTGGACAGACTTTCTGATGAACCCAATGGTACGTATTAGACTAAAATGAAACATCGTTACTAATCCCTAATTGTTTCTAGGCAACTGCAGATTCCTAATCCCTATGAGATTAAACTGAGCTCCGTTTGTTGGGGACGGGGCATTTGTGAACAGTTTACCTAGAGCTAGAAAGTTGTAGTGACTGGGTTTTGTACTGGAATTGCATGTAGATTTGGCACTGGAATGTGTCATGTGTTGTATACAAGTTGGGTAAGTATTTACATTGGTGAAATGTTTTAAAGTTTAAATTGAATGAAAGCTTGTGGTGAGGCACACACGGAGCTGTCTCATTCTTTATACATTTTGGTCTCTTAATAAATCTGATGTCATTTATTTAAGCAGCCCATATTGGTAACACAAGAAGGACTCTCCATTTTTAGCATGTGCAGGCAATAGAGAAGTTATTTTGTGGTAATTTTAGTATAGTGAAACCTCAGTTGTCTAACTAATTCTTTCCAAATTTGTGTTTGAACTCCCCAGAGTTTGAGAGCTGAACATACTTTTCCCATACAAAATAATAGAAAACCAAGTAATTGGTTCTGAGACCTAAAAAGTATACTTATAAATTCATTTTCCCAGGACTTTATAAAACGATGGACGCGTTTAGCCTTCTCACATTGCACTCCCTCCACCAGCACCATGGAGTAGTTTCTGATTTCTCCAAGTTAACAATCACTTTTCATTCTCTTCGTGGTATGAGCTCTTTGTTTCTTGGGTTAATGACTTTACAGTTTGCTACATTTGCTGCTTTAATCACACACACCCCCCATGTTGATAATGCTTACTTAGCCGCCCAATCAGACACCCGATTCAAATTTTGCAACGATTTCTTTCTTTTGCTTTATCATGGTTCTCACATTATTCCTCTTAATCTTAACGGCTGGGACCACTTACTTTGTTTGGAGTCCTGGTTAAGACATTCTTCGCAAATAAAGCTCCCTCGCAGAAGCACAGTGACGGACATTTTCAGGCACTGACATAAACCCTGTATCTTGTCAGGTGAGTGGCAGTGCAGGTTTTTTTCAAGTCAGGTTTTTACCCAGGAAAGTTATGAACATTGAGCAGGTTTTGTTTTTTTTTTAACTTTGCTGTTGGAGAAGTGAAAAGATTGAGCTTGGAGCCATTCCACAACTGAGGTATCACTGTACTTGTTGAAGATGCTATATTAACCACGACAAAAAAAGCTAAAAGTACATTCTTTTAGAAATAAATTGGCCTCCTTTTCTCTTCTTTTTTCAGGTGTGTGTGTGTGTGTGTGTGTGTGTGTGTGTGTGTGTGTGTGTTTTGAAAGGTAGCTTACTGTCTTACAGTGGCAACCACAGTGGGCTCAAGCAGAGGAACAATGGTGCGGATGCACAGGACCAGACAGTGTGTCGTGCCGTTCTGCATACAGTTGCCCACAAGTTATTTTCTTGGGAATGTCTAAGATTTTCTTACTCCGTGCCAGTAGCTACTTGGAGCAGAATCAGGAATTTTTGTGTATCGGTTGACCGTACATCTTCTAGAGAGGAATAAATTAGAATCTACTATAAAACAAAAAAGCAAAGAGAGCAGATTTGACTGGAGAAGTCAGCAGTGACACACTGAAGCTTATTGGGAAACAGCTTTCGTGCTCTTCTGAAATCCCACAGAAGTATTTCAGCATCCAGAAGATTCTAGGCCATGTTTGAAGAAAACTGATCAGCTGAAGTTGCTCCCTGCTGTTGTGTAGGCTCTGAGGATGTGCATTGACGAGAGGAAAGCCAACTTTTTTTTTAAGGCATCACTGCCCTGGTGGTGGGAGTAGGAGGCCCAGCCTTGGCTCCTGTGAGTGGGAATTGAACCTCCATCCCACTGGGCCACAGTCCCACGCACAACCACTACGCCACCAGGCCTCAGCCTGAAAGCCAACTTTTGTATACTTCTTAGACCATCTGGATAAGAATCCTACCCATACCAATTTCTCTGTAACTTGGCCACAATCTCTTTATTCCTCTGTTTGCTCATCTATAAAGAAAGATGTCTCTCAGGATTGTTGAGATATTAGATGAGTTAATGCCTGGTGGACAGACGGGGCTTTGTAAATGTTAGCTATTATCATTAAGCATTTACTACCATAAACATGATAAGAAAGTCTCATACATATTTATGTCCATACATAAAGATCAGAAGAATGCAAAGGATAGAACATTGGGTTTTAATGTAGTTGCAGACAGTTGTTGTGCAGTGCATCTTGCCTGTTCAGTTTGCTTCCACTGTTTTCTCCAAGAATCACACGCTTATCTGTAAAGAGCAGCCCAGCCAGTCATCGGGACCACCATTCCCAAGCCAGCCTGTAGATTGAAGACAGCATGCACTTAACTCTGTCCAGCAAACACATATTTGTGTTAAATAAAACTGCTCAACCAACCGAACTCATTGCCATCAAGCTTATTCCACCTCGTAACGCCTGTGTAAGAACAAAGCCGTGTGGCCGGGCAGGTGCTCCACGGCTGTCACAGACTGTCACAGCTTTCTCCTGTGGAGCACTGACATTTCATCCAGCAGCTAAACGCTCTAAGTGTCCCCAGAGCATCTTGAATTAAACTGCATAGTGATCAGTAGTGCCAGTATGAAGTAAGGTGTTTACAATAAAGTCCAGACATGAATAGAAAGGCTCTTTAAACTCTTGGACAACCAGAAGTTGAGCACCTTATTATCAGCAAAGCTGATTTAGGAAAATTGAGTTGGTTGCTGCTAGTTTTATTCTCTGTACAACATTTTAGTCTTTAACTTCATCATTGGTTGCTCTGTGCAGTTTTTTATTCTGACTTTTAAGTGGGGGAAGCATTTTCTTAATTGATTTTTCTTTCACAGGTTTTGATGATGGTTCTCCCATTATTGATATTTGTGCTTCTACCTAAAGTGGTCAACACAAGTGATCCTGAAATGAGACGGGTAAGATGATTTTCTATCAGTACAATATTTGAACCATAACCTGATATCTGGGTTTAGGTTGTGATTAGATGACTTTTCAGTTTTATCCTAATTCCCAAGCCAAAATGGCCTAGAAATTGTATTAATACCTTACTGTGTTCTTGGCTTTCCATTAATCTGTTTGCATTGGACTAAGAAATTTAGTTGATTCTACATGAGTCTTTTCATATAGCTAAAACATTCTATCTAGTCCTAGTTTCTTTGTGTGTTACCTATTAAATAGTTGAAATGCACAATAATCTTAGCATATCTAATTCAAGTGTTTTGTAAACTGATAGATTCTATAATGTTTTTATGTAACTCTTCAGAGAACACATTCAATTTTTTTTTTAACACATTCAGTTTTATGTGTTCAGTCACATAAGAGAAATTCAGCTGGATTGAAGGGAGAAAAAGAGAACACTGATTTTATAAGAGAGAGAGAAGTTGCTAGGTACATGCTTCTAATTGAGTGCCACCACTTTGTCTCTTGTCAATGTGGCTTCCCTATAAGTTCTTTGTAGGGTTTTTTGGGGGGTGGGGTGGGGAGCATCACTGCTCTCTGGTGGTGGGAGTAGGAGGCCCAGCCCCACTGCTGGAGTTGAACCTCTGTCCCAGTGGACCACAGTCCCGCACACAACCACTACGCCACCGGGGCTCAGCCCCTTTGTAGGGTTTTAAAAAGCTATTGTTCATCCTTCCATTCATCACCCATCAACGATTATCTTCTGTGTCTCAAGGTTTTCCTTTATATTTACTATGTTAATATGTTAACATCTTAGCCATGCAATAAGTATTTATTAATCAAGTTCTGAATTCTGGTGATACATGTATAAATTAAATGACATCCTTGGCATTAATGACTTCCATAGTCCATTTTCATGTAAGGAAAGAATAGATTTATAAAACACACTGTAGCTGAGCCCCGGTGGCATAGCGGTTGAGTGCGGGACTGTGGCCCACTGGCTTGACGGTGCAAATCCAGCAGCAGCTCTCCAGGAGCAAGGCTGGGCCTCCCACTCCCACCAGAGGGCAGTGATGCCAAAAAAAAAAAAGAAAATAATTAAAACACACTGTTTGCCCCCCGGGGGTTGTCTTTTGGATACACACCCTTCACTTTTGTCCAGTCAGTTTTGATTCATAGCGATCCTGTACTGGACTTCACAACTCACAGCGACCCTGTGGGCTCCGGTAGAGGGTCATGAGGGTCGCTGAGACTGAACTGCTCTTTTTATCAGGGCTCTTACAATACTTATTACAATCTGCCCACCGATTGTATCCGACATGTCAGTGCACTTAGTTTCCATCGTTATTTTCTAGACATTTACTTTCCATTGAGCCCGGGAGATCAGCTTGTCTCTCCCCACTTCCAACCTTCATGACCCTTTGATAGATTATAGATTATTTTCAAATCTCACACCCACCGCTGTCTCCCTTCCCCTCTGGTTTCTGAATGGGGTGTGTGGTTCTGTTACATGCATTGCAATCGGTACCCCTCCCTCCTCACTCCCCCACCTCATTCTCCCTACTCTTTCGTTATCACTATTTCCATTCCTGGTCCTGGGTTCCATAGGTCATGCTTTATCTCTTGGCTATGTCTGTGTTCATGCTCCCATCTAATCCAGAGTGGGAAGCGCCACTGGGGTCATCATAGTGGGAGGTGAGGAGGCCTCAAGGAATCAGAGGTGTATTGCGTGATCCATTAGAGCTATACTGTACCCTGATTCACTCACCCCCTTCTGCGACCCCTCTGTGGGGGCATGTTCCATTGGCCACAGGTGGGCTTTGGGTCTCTGTTCCAATCCACCCCCCATTCTCATCAGTGCATTTTTTGTTTGTTTATTGTTTGTTGTGAATCTTCTGATGCCAATTGCCCTCTCTTGATGGCATCTCACGATTGCGCCGACTGGTGTGCTTCTTCCATGTGGGCTTGTTGCTTCACTGTTGGATTGGATGGTTACTTGTTTAACTTTAAGCTGTTAAGACTCCAGACACTATTATCTTTTAATAGCCAGGCACCATCCTCTGTCTTTACCACATTTGATTATGCACCCATTTTTTCTTCAGCGATCATGGCCGGTGGAGGTGGGGTGAGCACGCCGGTTTGTTAGAACAAAGTGTTCTTGGCCAAAGCCCGTCTGCAGTCTCAGTTTATTGTCTTATAAATATGTGTATATAGGTCAATACTTCTCTTTTATGGACTAATGTACTTGCATAAGTGCACACCTTTGTTAGTATTCCTACCTATAGCTTTGCTTCCTAGAGCTTATCACTGTTCCCTTATGTCTCCTGCCCAGCCATCACTTTCACCCTTCTTCCACTTCTTAGTGCTTCATCTCCTCTAGTTTGGCATTGCTGTAATACTCACAGGCTCTCTATCCTCTCCTCGATGTTGGCTTTGATTCCCTAGTTGTTCCCCTGTCCATGACACTGCCTGCTCACACACCCTTCTCCTAGCCTTCTCCTTTCCCCTTGACCTTTCAGGGCCATTGTCCCCATTGCCTTCTCCCCAGGCTTCCTTCCCATGATCCAACCCCTGTAATTAGGCAAGCCATTCATATCCTAGTCTGAACAATAAGACATACAGTTGGAAAAAAGAAGAGGAGAGAGGAAAAACAAAATAAAACCCTACATAGGTCCAGGTCTGTTCACTGGCTCCCATGGGAACCCTCCCCCCTGGTCCTGAGGGAGATTCATGGGCTGCCCCTCCCAGCCTGAAGTTCATTCTTGGGGCTCCTCAGGGACTCTGGTTGAACATTATCCCAATTGCTAATCTGTTACTCTGTCCCCGCCTTGTGTCCTCATTATTGTCTCCTGTCACAGTATGCTCCAGTTAGGGGACACCTTGTCTGGAGCATTGGCAGTCCCACAGTCCTCTCTGCCTTAACAGCTCCATGCAGGGACCTCATCCTCCAGGGTTGGTGTGCCCATATGGAGTCTAGCAGACTGCCCCTTTCTCTTTTTCCTTCTTGGTTTGCTTCCATCTGGGTACGGTAGGTTGGTTCCTTTCCTCCACCTGAAGGTCTAGTGCTGTTCTCTGTTGCACACACTTGCAGAGTGGGGTCAGGCTGGCTCTGGTTGGAGCTGGCCCTGTAATCTCATGTTTTCCTCCACGTGTTACGTTGCCCTCCTGGTTTGGTGTGCCATGGTGGGGTCCATATGCACACTCCAATTCTGTGAAGACTCAATTAATACTCGCCCCCTGGGTGGGTTAGTGCCTTTTTCCCCCATGTCATCATCTCAGTTTCTCTTCATCCCCATTTTTGCTTCTCCTTCCGCCTTTCCACTTCTTTATGCAGGATTCACATGTACCTCCCTGGGTTTGGTCTGACCTCCACCTGACTGCCTGTGCTTCCCCCAAGGGTATAAATTTTTATGGGAATTTTTACTTTATCTCCTATGGAGTGGCTGATGGGCTTGAACCACAGACCTTGTCGTTTTCAACACACTGCTTTCCTGACAGCTCCACCAGGGCTTTTTAATGGGAAAATAAGATGTATTTCAAAACCCAAACTCATTGCTATCCAGCCAGTGCTGACTCATAGCGACCCCCTATGGGTTTCTGAGAGTCGGAACTGCTCACAGGACTAGAAAGCCCACTCTTTTCCTGCAGAGCTGCCGGTGGTTTTAACCGTTTGTCCAGCTTATAAATGCTACGCCACCAGGACTTCTGAAGTAAGAGAGTTTAAATGCAGCAAGCAATAAGTGTTTGATAAGGAAGTAGGCTTTTTAGTTCTATGGAAAGTAAGGTGTCTTTTCCACGCTGGAATAATAAAGAAATCTTCATGCAGGGAAAATCTGGCTTTGCAGAGGAAAAGAAAACTTTATGATGTTTCAAAATGTTTTATTGCTGAATGTTGACATTTTTCCTTCAGGGTTGGTCAGAAAATATCATATATTTTATGCAATCAGTGTTACAGAGTGTGTTAGTCCAGGTAGACTAGAGGATATAAGGGTATGGAATGGGGCGGGCTGAGCCCCGGTGGCGTAAGTGGTTGAGTGCGGGACTGCGGCCTGCGGGCTTGGTGGTTTAAATCCAGCGGCGGCTCTCAGGAACAGCGCTGGGTAGCTCCCACGCTCACCAGAGGGCAGTGATGCCCCTCCCCCACCCTCCAAAATAGGAATGGGACATTGAGAAAGAATTCCAACTCAGTTCAATTCAAAGTCATAAGTCTGATTTTAGCCCATATGCTCAATATCAGTCTATAAAGTCTTCTTCTGACTCACGAAGTAACAGGCCAGCAGGTGCACAGTCCCGGCGCCAGCAGGGGTCTCCCCATGGCTCCTCGCTTCCCGGGCTCAGGGTCCATCAACAGCATCCACTGGTGGTAGAAGCAACTCAGTGCTAGAAGGGGTCTCCACCTGGCTTCTCCAGCATCACAGTTCTGGTTCCATCAGGGCAAGGCCGTGTGGCTTCTCTGGCTCCCCCATCTCCTCGGATGCTGCCATCTTGTCTTGTCTGTAGTTTGTTGTCTCTGAGACTAACTCCCAACAACTGGGAAGATAGCCTCTCATCTCCACGAGGAAAATATCGCAAGATTTCCCAGGAGTCTCAGGAGAAAGCCATGCCCACACGGAGGCCTCATTGGCTACTCAATGGCGATCTCCAGATGAACAGGCTAGACTCCACCCCTACATCTCAATCATGAAATTAACAGAAGGACATGACCGCCACGCAGAGTGAAGTTACTTGAACTTTCGGTGCCAGCAATTGAAGGGAGCATCAGAAGTTACATTGGACCAAAAGCACATGCTTTTTTTTTTTTTTTAAAGCACTTTCTTTACAAAATGTATTGACTTAGAAAACACCCACCAGACTGACGTTCAGTCTGACTCATAGTGACCCTCTAGGATAGAGTAGAACTGTCCCTCAGGGTTTTTAAGACTGAATCTTCAGGGGAGCAGAAAGCCTCTGCTGCCTCCCAGGGACTGGCTAGTGCATTTGAACAGCCAACCTTGTGGTTAGCAGGTCAATGCTTAACCCAGTGCAGCACCAGGCCACTTTTGACATTGTGAGCTCTAGAAAGAGTTGTTGATTTAATGAACCATATTAAAAAATACAGTGCAGTAGTTGAAACTTGTTAACCGTATACATTTGACTCGACATACAGAAGCTACTGACACATTCATGTTTGCAATGCCCCCTTTCTTGCCTTGTTTCATCAAGAAAACATGTAAATCCTACCATTGCAGAGAAAACCAAGCCACTACCCTCATATTAATTGAGTTTAAAACGATAACTAGGGGATCTGATCGTAATGATCCACACATAACCACACACACCCCCTTTCAGGGGAACAAACAATAGAAACCAGGGGGGAAGGGAGATAGTGGTCAGTGTAGGATATGAAAATAATAATTTATCAAGCGATCATGAGAGGGAGGGGGTGGGAAAAAAGAGCTGATACTAAGGGCTCAATAAAAAGTAAATGTCTATAAAATAATGGTGGTAACATATTTACAAATATGCTTGATACAATTGATGTGTGGATTGTAATAAGAGCTGTAAGAGCCCTCAATGAAATGATCTTTTATTTAGAAAAAGATAGCTAGGACTGAGCCCCGGTGGCGTAAGTGGTTGACTGCGGGACTGCGGCCCACTGTAGCTCTCAGGAGCAAGGCTGAGTAGCTCCCACGGCCATCAGAGGGCAGTGATACTCCCCCCCCCCCAAAAAAAAAAAAGATAGCTAATGTATTTTATGTTTTCTTTTCATATCTGAACTATTAATGACTTTTAGTTCATTATTGAAAACATAACATCAATTTTAAGTGAACCAGAAACTACATTAATATAGTGGAAGCAGAACAACATTTTAGATTTTGTTGGCTCAGTAAGAGGGAAGGTGCATAATCAAAAATGCCAACTTCTTATCCTCTCCTGCCAGTGACTTGTTTGTAACATGTACTGCTTGCTTTCCGTGATGTGGCTTAGGTCACTTGAGCATACTGTGTTCTTGAAGTGAGACACAACTCTTGGAAAAACAACTATTAACATCCAGACTTTCTGATATCTTGACATGATATGTAAGACTGATATTCTGGTGGTTGTATGTAGCTAAAGGAAACATGACTTTCAAACAAACACCACAAGTTAAAGCCATGAAGGACTATAGTAATAATTTTTAAAAAAAGACAAAATAATAATTTATAAATTATCACAGGTTCATGAGGAAGGGGAAAATGAGGAGCGGATAACAAGGGCACCAGTAGAAAGTAAATGATTTCATCGGGGGCTCTCACAGCTCCTATCACGTTCCATGCATTCGTATCAAGCTTATTTGTACACATGTTGCCATCTTCATTTCCAAATATTTCCTTTCCTTTTTTTGTGTGTGTGTGTGTGACATCACTGCCCTGGTGGGAGTAGGAAGCCCAGCCTTGCTCCTAGAGAGCTGCTGCTGGGTTTGAACCATTGACCCTGTGGGCTGCAGTCCCGCACACAACCACTAGGCCACCAGGGCTCAGCCATTTCCAAATGTTTTCTACTTGAGCCCTAGGTGTAAGCTCCTTTTTCTCTCCTCCCCCCTTTTTTTTCCTTTTCTCTCCAATCTCTTTTTTTTTTAATAAATTATTTTATTGGAGCTCATACAACTCCTATCACGATCAATCTATATGTCAATTATATGCAGACCATCTTTGCACACTTACTGCCATCATCACTCTCAAAACATCTTCCCTCCACTTAGGC
>PVJH01020918.1:0-39754 GCA_004026705.1 Nesogale talazaci
CCCCCGGCTGGAGTTCTGCGGCCCTCTCTGGAAGGCACTCTGCCGAATCCGTCCAGACAGCTGGCCTCAGTCATGGGTGGGGATCCTGATTCCAGAGAGTCCCATCAGAAGGCCCGAAGGGGTGGGGCTATTGCAGGCTGGGCTGCTCGGACCCAGGGACGGCACTCAGGCTCCCCTGTGGGTCATGTGTGGGCACATGAGCATGTGTGCACCCACGTGGCGTACATTACATGTGACACACACATGCACACATGAGCGGCCAGGCACCTACACAAAGGGGACAAGAGCACAGCCCAGACACGGCTGTCCCTTCAGAGGCTGGGAGCGAGGAGGGAAGGCAGCTCAGAGAAGGCTCTGGAGCTGCGCCGGGCAAGGGTGTTGCTGACCCTTCTGGGCAGGGGACAGGTCCCTGCGCCTCCCTCCGTACCACCTCACCCCCCTGCCCCGCCCACCTTCTCTCAAAGGTGTTTGTAGTAGAGTTGCTGGGCAGGAGACTTCTGGTCCTCCTCGGCTTCTCCATCTGCTTCGCGTCCTGTGTTGTGCTGACCGTCGCCCTGGTGCTGCAGGTGAGAAAGGGGGAGAACCCGTGTCGGGGGGTAGCAGGCATTCCTGGGAAGGGGAACACGACCACTCTCACCCTGGGCCCCAACTGGCATCATGAGGACCAAAGACCCAAATGCATTTGTTTCTAAGTGCCATCCTCAGTCTGACCACATGCCCCTGCCCAGTATCCCCCTGCCCACTCCCAACTGATGGTGGTTCACTTAGATGGCACGGTTGGGGGGGGGACTGTCCCTCCAGCTGGCCAGTGAGGCCATCCCTCTGACCACTCCAGTTTGACCACTGGGCCCAAGATGCTGACACCCCCTGCCCAGGCCATGCTCATCTTGCCACACGTGACTCGGCTCTGTTTCCGCCTACAGGAGACAGTATCCTGGATGCCATACCTCAGCATCGTCTGTGTCTTCTCCTACGTCATAGGGCACGCCATCGGGCCCAGTATGTACCCAGAGCAGTCTCACCATGCCAGTTCCTCTTTCCTGGGCCCCTTACCCACTCCGGCTTGAGCTCCTCCGAGGAAGTAGACCTGGAAGCCCTTCTCCATCCCCTCCTCCTACCTCATCTTGCTAGCATGTCGGTGACGTCATAGACAATGGAGTGAAGAGCTGCCTGGTCCTGCTCCAGCCCCTGATGCGTTTCAGATCAGATTACGGGGATCCACAGGATTCCCACTGGCTGATTTGGGGAAATAGACCAAGCCTTTCTTAAGGCTGGGTGGAGCATTGTCAAAATGAAACAGTACAGGACCTTGCTTGGGGAGGCGAAAGTATACCTCTTTTGGAACAAGTTTGGTGAGGCTCGTATAGGGAGGGGGTAGAAGGAGCACTGGTGGTGTAGTGCTTATAAGTGAGGTTGTGATCCACAAGGTTGGTAGTTCAAACCCACCAGCCTCCCTGAAAAGAAAGACAGGGATTTCTACTCTGTAAACAGTTGTAGTCTTGGAAACCCACAGGGGCAGTTCTACCCTGTCCTAGAGGGTCACGATGAAGCACGTTTTGTACAGTAAGTACTGGGGCATCATGCCTCAGTGGCATCATGGTTACAAGCGGGGCTGCGATCCGCATGGTCGGCAGTTCAAAATCCCCAGCAACTCCTTGGGAAAAAGACTAGGCTTTCTATTCCCATCAAACCCACAGGGGTGGCCGTAAGTCAGCACTGACTCCATGGCACTGAGTGTGGTGTTGAGGGGCACTACAAGGTTGTCAGTCAGCCCTGGTCCTCTGCATCCATGCCCTGCTTCTCTGCTAGCCCTGGAGTCCCTGCTCCAGACAAGGGCCCTCGAGGGACCAAGAACACCTTTCAGCAGCAGCAGCTCACAGGGCACTACAGCCGCAGGCCCACAGGGAAGAACACTTTCCCTTACTCTCCCCCCAGGTCCCATTCCTGCTCTACTCATCACCGAAGTCTTCCTGCAGTCCTCTCGGCCGGCTGCCTTCATGGTTGGGGGCAGTGTACACTGGCTCTCCAACTTCACCGTGGGCTTGATCTTCCCCTTCATTCAGGTACACGGGGATCCCCGAAGTCTCAACTCCTCAAGCAGTTCTAGAACCATTTGCCACCAACTCTAATTCCGACTCACGGTCACTCACCCAGTGTCAGAGGCGTGTGTTCATCGGGTCTTGAACATCTGGGATCTCTCCCAAAGCACTTCTGGGTGACCTTGTACCTCTAGCCTCTTGGTTAGCCAGTGAATGCATGCGCCATTTGACCACTAAGAATCCCAAGCTATCCAGTGTGACCCTATTCAAGAGAGTCAGGGCTGCCCGCTTAGCCCCAGGGCTGGCAACTGCCTGCCTCTCATCTGTTCTTTCCCTGCAGGTGGGCCTGGGGGCTTACAGCTTCATCATTTTTGGCGTGATATGTCTTCTCACCACCATTTACACCTTCTTTATTGTCCCTGAGACCAAGGCCAAGACATTTATGGAAATCAATCAGATTTTCACCAAGATGAACAAGATGTCAGAGGTGCACCCTGAAAAGGAGGAACTGGAGGATCTCCCACCCTCTACTGTGGGGCAGTAACTCAGGGGAGTCCAGCACGCGGATCTGTGTAGAACTTCCCTCCTCCTCTTTTCTGACATCTAGTTGTCCGGAAATAGGACAAGGGCTGTGGAGAATGCAGGCCTCATCTCTGGCCCCCTGACCCAGGCAGGGGTGTCCAAAGAACTTCTATGCTGTCCTTAGGCCGGCCATCTCTCTACAGACTGTTCAGTTGCCAACCTTGAGTTACAAAGCACAGCTACCCCTCTACCCTGCTGTGGAAGTCTTTCGTGGCTCCTTGTAGCACCAATAATGATCGTAAAGATAATCGATGCAGTGAAAGAGATGGAAGGGATAGACTTTTGCCAAAGAAATCTGCTCTTCTCCAGCTTCCTGGATCATCCAGAACCTCAGTCATTTATTCAACATTCTGTGTCAAAGTCTTCTGAGTGTGTGGGGGTGGGGGGGGCGGGAGGGGGGGGCCAGAATGGCAAACTTACCTGGGAAAGCGAGATGTGTACAAAGCTATCTAGAAAACTGGAGACACTGAGTTCCAATGGAGACACTAAGCCAGATCATTTGCCCTAAATTCTGATAGAGGAATTTTATTTTGGAATTGCTTCAATAAAATACATCAGATCATCTTGAAATGTGCATCTTTTCCTACGAGCAGATGAGAAGCTGGAATTTCCACCTCCCTTCTCCTTCAAGTCATTTGACTGCATGGGGATGTCAGCTCCTTGAGCAAGAGTGCTGTTGATTTTGTTTATTCTGAATCCCTAGTGCCTAGAACAGTGCCTGATACGGAGGAGGAGGCACTCAGGCACTATTTGCTGGGAGAAGGAAGGAAGGGAAGAAGAGTGCTATACAAGTTGAGAGTTTCATAGTGTAAGACCAGGGCAGCCTCTGAGTGTTTTCAGGTGCACCGCAAAAACCAAGGTCCTACATATGAGTGGGGGTGAGGGAGG
This sequence comes from Nesogale talazaci, assembly GCA_004026705.1. NCBI lineage: Eukaryota > Metazoa > Chordata > Mammalia > Afrosoricida > Tenrecidae > Nesogale > Nesogale talazaci. Next base: position 3,510 of record PVJH01020918.1, read on the forward strand.
AGAGAGTGTCCCACCCCCGACAGCAGAGTGATGGGCTTTTCTTAGAGATGTGGATTAAGGAGGAATTGTATGGAGAAGGTGGGTCATATAGAAACCTGAAGAAACCTTGAGGTATGGAACGGGAACGTGCACAGTCAGCCTGCTGCCTGGCTCCAGCAGCATGGAAAGACTTTCCCTGAGAAGTGAGAGAGGAGCAGGACAGCAGTGGGAGGGGGAAATCATGCTGTGAAGATAGAAAGTGGATTCAACGGCCATTGAATCCCACAGCTCGACAGAAGTAGTGAGGGCCCAGACAAGGTCAAGAATGTAAAGTGGCAGTTGAACCATCCTTGATTGTTCAGTGTGGAAGGGGGCACAGAGGAGCCCCAAATGAAACTCTGAATGGAGGAGGGTGGCAAGGTGGAAATGGCTGAGGTCCAGGCACTGCAGGGTAGTTATCCATTTGGTTAACAGCCATTGCCACCCCTCTGTTATGGAGTGGAGGAATGAGAGGCTTAGTCATAACCCTAGAAGCTCCCTGGGTTCAAAGGTTGTTCTCCCACTAAATTGTGCAATCGGGGCAAGTTGCTTGACTTCTTGTGCTTTGATTTCCTCTTACATTCAATAAAACTAATAAATACCTCACAATAGTGAGAATTAACTGAATGGATGTTGTAGCTTTCAAATGAGATTCTGATATGTGTGATGTGCTCTTTGTTATTATGGGTGCTTGGGATGAACAATGACCACGAAAACCAGTAAGCCCACAAGTGAGAGACCACTGTACCTGTCTACTGGGATTGCAGTAGACAAGTAATTAGCTGGTGGCTGGTGACAATGAGGTATCTGATTGTTGAGGTGAAAGAGGGAACCTCTCACCAAAGGGAGGAGTCCAGAATGTCACATGGCACACATGAATTTGACAGATGGGATTACAGTCACCAAGAAACTGACCTTGTGGTGGAAATGATCCTATGTTGTGTGAGAGGGTCCGATGTAATCACAAGGAAAGATGGGGGGGCGTACAAGGGAAGCAGAGAGATGGCAACATGAGAGAGACTTTGCCCGATTTCACTGACATTGAAAATAAAGGAACAGGGTCATGAACCAAAAAGAAAAAGTGTTGGGGGCGGGGGGAGTCTGGAAAAGCTAGAAGAGGGAGAGAAATGGATTCTCCTCTCACCCAATCACTGCCGCCAGTGGATTCTGAGTCTTGGCAATGCTAAAGGTCAGGGTAGAATGGCCCCTGGGGGGTTCTAATATTGCAACACTTTTTAAAAAACAGTTTATCGGGGCTCTTACAGCTCTTATAACATTCCGTACGTCAATTGTATCAAGCATATTTGTGCATATGTCAGCATCAACATTTCCAAAACATTTTCCACTTGAGCCCTAGGTATAAGCGCCTCTTTTTTTCCCCTGCCCCCCTCACCCTCTTACACTCATAAGTCCTTGATCACATATACATTGTTATTATCACTACAACTCTATGGGAATAGAAAGTCTTGTTTATATCCCAAGGAACAATGGGCGGTTTCAAACTGTTGACCTTGGTAGCAGTCCTACACACCACCACTATACCACCAGGGCATGCTTACGGCAGCCCTCAAATAATTTCCACATTTTTTTTCACTTTCCCCCCTCCCCCCTGCCCCGCATCACTGCCCTGGTGAGAGAAGGAAGCCTAGCCTTGCTCCTGGAGAGCTGCTGCTGAATTTGAACCATCAACCCTGTGGGCTGCAGTCCTGCACACAACCACTGCTCCACCGGGGCTCAGCCCATATTTCTTTAAATCCCTGCTTTTTAGCTCCTGAATCTGCTGCCATGCTGGCTCCAGAGAATGCAGTCTGTTGCATATGAACCGCCCTGTTTGTTGCTCGTCCTGCTCAGTGATTTGAAGTCAAACCTAAAACCTTTTTGTTCAATAAAGGAGCCACAGACCCCAGTCAAAAAAAATCTTCCATCATAATCCCCTGGAAGTCTTGCTCCTGTAAGGTGGCGAGCAAGAATCCCTTGATTACATTTCTGATTTAATAGGTGTGCTGCATTTCTAGTGAGTTCCTGGATGATGCTGCTAACCAAGTAACTATGGTTAACAGAATAGTTGCCATGAGAGAGCTTCCATTTGATGCATTCAGAAGTTCATCTTCTGAGAACTTTCTACTGAGGTGCCCAGGGCAAGTCTGGGGCAGATTGCTGGACCCTTTATGGCAGAAGTTAGTCTAGACCTTGTGCAGCACCAGGAACAGGAGACAATCAAGATTCTCCTGTAGACCTTCTAAAGGGACTGCAGCCTCTTGCTGCCTTGGTTTTAGCCCAGTGACACTCCTTTTGGACATCTCACCTTCAGAGCTGTCAGATAATACATGTGTGCTATATAAAGCCAAATTGGTGGTACTTTGTTACAGCTATAGGAAACAAATCCTTTTGGTACCGTGAAGTGGGATGCTGCTGTAATAAACATCTACAAATGTGGGAGTGGCCTTGGCATTGAGCTCTAGAAAGAAGACTGGTAGAATTTTGAGGAGTATGCTAGAAAAAAACCCAGATTGCCTCCAACAAACTGTTAGCAGAAATACGCATGCAAGTGAAGACTGATGGGCATGAAGTCATTGGAGAAACCCATACCGTCCACCTGGCCGTCTCTTGGCTGTGAGTCTGCCCCAGCTCTTGGCAACCTTATGCTCAACTGAGCAAAATGCCTCTTGGACTGGCATCGTCTTCACCATTGCTGAAATGTTTGGGCCCGTTGTCATAGCTATGGTCTCCATCCATTTTTTGTCATTGCTTTCAACTTTTTTTGTTGTGAATTGGGCGAAGGTCTACAGATCCAGTCATCAATTTTACATTCGGTAATTCAAGCACATTTTGCTTCATCTCATTCCTGGTATGCTTCTCAATCCAACACCCCCTCATCCCATCTTCTTCCTCTGTTTTCTGCTATGACTCCCCCTTCTCTTCTAACAGTCAGAATGATCTCCTTGGGAAGCTGAGACCTCTGTGATCTCAAGTAGGTTACTTTAAGTGTGTGCACCTCGCTAGTGTCATTGCTCCCCTTAGAGTCGTGTTTGTTGCTGGGCTGAAAATTGAGCTACAGTGGGGCATTCAGCTCCAGACCTGAAGGGTGACTGAGGGGGTTCTACCAGTCTCTATCTGTGATAGTTACATAATCCCGTGTCAACTGGAGGATTAAGAGTGAAGGGGTGGAGTCCAGTCTGTCAATCAGATCATAGCCAATAAGGCCTCTGTGTGGGCATGGCCTTCGCCTGAGGATTCTGGGAACTCCAGTATTTCCTCCTTGGAGGTGGGGGGCTCTCTCTCTCTCTCTCTTTCTCTCTCTCTCCCTCTCTCTCTCTCTCTCTCCTCACTCCCTGAGAGACGAGCTACTGACAATACACATGGCACTATACTGATAGACCCTGTGTCTTGGGAACTGGAGAAGCCAATGTGAAGACCTTTGCCAGTGCTGAGATGCTTCTACTGCCACTGGATCCACAAGACTTTTTACCCACTGGCTTGTGATCTTCCTACATTCGGCATCATTGCATGTTTCCTGAGTCTGAAGAGAAATTTATAGATTGGTATCTGACATGTGGGCTAATATCTGACTTATGGACTTGATCTGTACTGGACGGTGATGTTGTCTCAATATTCAATTGCTCTTGTATATAAACCTCTTTCTTATATTCATGAGTGTCTATGAATGTGTTTCTCTAGTCTACCCAGACTAACACAATGGTTAATGTTGTATGTCAACTTAGCCAGCCTGTGACGATTGTGGGCTTATGTTAATTTCATGATTGAGGTGTCGGGATGGAGTCTAGCCTGTTAATCTGTAGATAGCCATTGAGTAGCTAATGAGGCCTCTGTGTGGGCATGGCTTTCTCCTGCTATATCTGGGAAATCTCGTGATATTTCCCTCATGAAGGTGAGACGCTATCTCCCTGGTTGTTGGGAGTGCGTCTCAGAGATGATTAATCACAGACAAGACAAGATGGCAGCATCTGAGGAGCTGGAGAAGCCACACAGCTTGACCCTGATGGAGCCAGACCTCTGAAGCTGGAGAGGCCACATGGAGACCTCTGCCAGCAATGAGTTGCTTGTGCCACCACTGGATGCTGTTGATGGACCCTGAGCCCTGGAAATGAGGAGCCATGGGGAGACCCCTGCCAGCGCTGGAATTCTGCACCTACTGACCTGTGACTTCGTGAGTCGGAAGGAGACTTTATAGACTGGTATCTGGCATATGGGCTCATATCGGACTCATGACTTTGAACTGGACTGGGTTGGGATGCTTTCTCAGTGTTCCATTCCTTTTGTATATAAACCCTTTCCTTATATCCATATGTGTGTATCTATAAATTTATTCTTGTAGTCTACCCAGACTAACACACACACCCAGACTAACTACACAGACTAACACACTCAATGATACGACAGACACAGGCCTGGGGCATGGGATGGGATGGGATGGGATGGGATGGGATGGGATGGGATGGGATGGGGGTGTGATGCAATGTGATGAGCCAATCAGTTGAGAGCTTCCTTGGGGCTGTCATGACAAGACTCCTCTGTCTTTGTTCTGCCCTCTGTTCATCACTTGATCTTTGGTTCGTGAAAGAGTAAGCCTGCCGAGGCCACTAGCCACCCACCTAACCTGCAGGTTTTGGATTCTCCAGCCCCCGAAGCTTCATGAGCCAGTAGAAGTTTCCAGCCTGCTACCTGACTCTCAGATTTTGGGATCGAGGGTATGACCATCTTGCTGGGCTTCAAATTAATCATCCCAGAAGCAGAAAGGGAACCCAACGAGCAGTCAACAAAGAGCCAGGGTTGTTTCTGAGGTCCGTGTGCTGAGAAGACTCCTTGCCTTAGGAGACTGGGAGACAGAGAGGGTTATACTGCTAGAGCTAGTGGGGTGCGGTAGGAGCAGAGACAGGAGGCCAGCAGCAGCCTCGTCGGAGATGATGCCACTCCATGTGTACAAAACTGTTAGGAGACATGAGCACCTCAAAAAAAACTCTCATTCCAAGGATGTCCCTTCGTGCTGTTGTCCACATATTGTTGCAGCTAGGTACTGAAGTCCAATCCAGCTGTATAGAGTAGAACAACTCTTCTGATGCTTGAACCCCATCATCCACAGACAGATATGTATTTTACTCAGGTGCAATAACGGAGTATTCGTTGGTCACTACTATGAGTTGGGTTGTGTTCTGCAAGAAGATAGTTGAAGTTCTAATCTGCACTTACCTTAGAATGCAATATTTGAGTTTTTGGCAGATGTAATTAGCTAACGCGAGTCCAAAACGTCCCAGTACTGGTGGGGCACTGGGTTACTCATTGGGCTGCTAACCATTGGGATGATATCTCCTTGTGTAAAGACTTACGGTGTCAAAGACCCACAGAGCCATTCTACTCTGGTACAGGGCCCCTGGGCCTTGGAATGGACTCAGTGGCAGTGAGAGCACGAGGCAAGTTGACATAGAGTGAGTGCTGATCTAGCTCTACTCTCACTGCTGTCATTATAAAAATGGGATGCCCCTCTTAGAGAGGGGTTGCAGGGAGAAGATGAGCCAGTTCAAGTACAGCGTAGTAGCAACGAAACATGCATCTTTCTTCTAGTTCTCAAATGCTTCCTCCCACCCACTATCATGCTCCTGGTTCTGCCAGACAAGTCTGGCTAGAGCAGGGAATGTGCACTGGAGTCAGAAACATGTGGAATTTAGGACAGATGACCCCTCAGGACTAGTGATGGGAGTGGTGATACTGGGAGGGTGGAGGGATAGTGGAATAGAAAGGGGGAACCAATTTCAAGGATCTACATATAACCTCCTCTCTGGGGCAAGGCCAACAGGGAAGTGAGTGAAGGGACACATGGGACAGTGTGCGATATGAAAAAGCAATAGCAATTTGTAAATTATTAAAAGTTACTGGGGAGGAGGGGGAGGGGAAATATGGGGAGTTGGAATGGGGGGGTCTAGGTGGAGGGAGGAAGTTTTGAAAGTGGTGATGGCAACAAGTGTGCAAATGTGGTCTGCCTACAATTGATGTATGCATGGATCGTGAGGGGAGGTGTATGAGTACCCAATAAAATTATTCATTTAAAAAAGGGGGAGGGGGAGGGGGAGGGGGAAGGAGGAGTTTATACCAAAGGCTCAAGTAGAAAATGTTTGGAAATGAATGTGGCAACATGCATGCAAATGTGCTTGATGCAGATGATGTATTGAATGTTATAATAGCTGTAAGAGCCTCCAATAAAATTATTTTTTTAAATGGGATGCGAAACATGGAGAGAGAGAGAGAGAGAGAGAGAGAGAGAAGTATCTCAAATAACTACAGAGGAGGATCCTGGAGGGGTCCCTCTCTAAGTCAAGGAGCACTCGAGACCACCAGAAGCAAAGAAAAATTCTTCTTGGAGTTTTACAAAGAGAACATGGTCCTACCAACACCTTCATTTCAAACTAGTGTCCTCAAGAGCTAGGAAAAAATAATTTCTGCTTTTTGATGCCAACTCACCACCTGTCTGCCAGTTTCTCACACGGTGGGGGTTTGTGTTGCTGTGATGCTGGAAGCTGTGTCGCTGGTATTTCAAATATCAGCAGGGTCACCCAGTGAACAAATTTCCACAGAGCTTCCGGGCAAAGCACAGACTATGAAGAAGGAATAGGCTGCTCTCTCTTGAGGAATTAACCACTGAAAACCTTAAGGAACCGGGTCAAACATTGTCAGATATTGAACACCTCATAAAAAGAAGTAGAGACAGGGCCGTGAGATGAGCCCCGCAGGTCAGAGACACTTAAAATACGACTGAGGAAGAGTTGCCATCTCAAAGTAGAGTGAATCATGACGACGTGGATGGAGTGAAGCCGGCAGGAGTGGGCCTGACCTAAGCCGTGGCATTCTCAATCGCATCATATGCATGTGAAAGTAGGGCACCAGATAAGGAAAATCAAAGAAGAACTGATGCATTTGAATTATGCTGCTGGGAATGAATATTAAATTGTTACACTTTTGGGGACAGCCAAAAGAACAAATGTGGCAGTCATGTGCTTATGTTAATTTTATAATTGAAATGTAGAGGTGGAGTCTGACCTGTTAATCAGGAGAAAGCCATTGATTAGCTGATGAGGCCTCTGTGTGGGCATGGCTTTCACCTGAGACTCCTGGGAAATTTCCCAAGATATTTCCCTCATGAAGATGAGAAGCTATCTTCCCCAGTTGTTGCAAGTTAGTTTCAGAGAGGATTCATCACGGACAAGACAAGCTGACAGCGTTCGAGAAGCTGGAGGAGCCGGTGGAGAGACCACCCAGCTTTGCTTTGATGGAGCCAGACCTCTGAAGCTGGGGCAGCTACATGGAGACCTCTGCCAGCGATGCGTTGCTTCTGCTGTTGATGGACCCTGAGCCCTGGAGGCGAGGTGCCCTGCCAGCACCGGGATTCTGCTCCCACTGACCTGTGACTTCATGAGTCGGAAGAAGACTTTGTAGACTGATTTCAGGCATATGGGTTAATACCGAATTTACGACTTTGAACTGGACTGGCCTGGGATGCTTTCTCCATGTCCCATTTCTTTTGTACATAAACCTTTTCCTTAAACCTATATGCGTGTCTCTGAAATTTGTTCCTCTAGTCTATCCGGACTAACACAACAAATGAATCTGTCTTGGGAAAAGTCCAATGCTACTTAGACGCAATGATGGCAAGACTTCCGCTCCTGGACTCTAGACATGTTGTCAGAAGAAACCAGTCCCTGGGGAAGGGCATCATGCTTGGAAAATAGAGACTTGGGAAAGAGGACTCTCACCAAGATGGGCTGGCACAGTGCTGGCAACCGTGGACGCAAAACATCCGCACAATTGTGAGGGTGGCACAGGACTGGCAGTGCTTTGTTCTGTCGTGCCCAGGAGTCTGTGAGCTTGGACAAACTCGGGCACCCGGCAGCAGCATTTTAAGCGACCCACTTTATGGCTTTCATGTGCTACAATAGCCTGGAAACATAGAGCTTATAGCATGCTTTCACCTTTCTCTGAGGCACCCTGGCAGCCCGGTAGTTACAAGTTGAGCTGCTAAGCACAAAGCCGGTAGTTCAAAGCCACCAGCTGCTCACGAGAGAGATAAGACTGCTACTTCCATAAAGAGTTACAATCTCACACCACCCCTCACTGACCCTTACCCCTTCAGGGGACAACCCTGGAGACACAGGGTGGAAATTGCGCCCAATCTGACTCCATCACACTGAGGCAACGCATTAAGGGGATACAAAAGGACCGGGGAGCAGAGCAAGGAAGTCCCGAGGAAGTACCAAAAATACACTTTGGGGCCAGGGCATCACACCCCAGCAGACTTGACCAGAAAACACTCCTAAAGAACAACAAACAGACCATGAACTATTTATAGGCTTTTTTCCTTTTCTGTCATTGGGTTTTTGTTGTTGTTATTTGTTTTCTCTTGTTCCTTTGCTCTGCCTTGTTTTCGTGCATGTCATTATTTCCACAGGTCTATCTAGATACGATAGGCTGGATAAACAATCTGGAGGAGAAAATAATGGGGCTGATGGTTCCCGTGGGATATGGGAGAGGGGGAGGTGGGGGAAAGAAAACTATATTAACAAAGTCAAGGATAAGGGAACAAGTGAACCAGTGTTGTAGGAGGCCTGGCAGGGCTTTATGAAGGGCAATGTAACTGAGAAGAAGTAATGAAACCCAAATGAAGGCTAAACATGATAGTGAGACAAGAGGAAAGTATAAGGAAATAGAGGCCCCAATAAAATGATTTTTTGGGGGGAGGGCATCACTGCTCTCCGGTGGTGGGAGTAGGAGGCCCAGCCCCACTGCTGTAATTGAACCTCCGTCCCAGTGGGCTGCAGTCCCCTGCACAACCACTATGCCACCGGGGCTCAGCCCAAAATGATTTATTTAAAAAAAAAAAAAAGGAAATAGAGGAAAGAACTAGGAGTAGGCAACAGGCATTTATAGAGATCTAAATAAAGGCATGTCTATATGTAAATATATTTATATGTAGAAAGGGAAATAGATCTATGTGCATATATTTTAGCTTTAGTATTAAGGTAGCAGATGGACCCTGGGTCTCAGCTTAAGTACTCCCTCAATGCAAGAATACTTTGTTCTATTAGACTGGCATTCCACGATGCTCACCTTCCCGACACGATCACTGAAGACAAAGCAGTTGCATAAGCAAACATGGTGAAGAAAGCTGATGGTGCTCAGCTATGAAAAGATAATAGCATCCAGGGTCTTAAAGACCTGAAGGTCTAGCTCAGAAGCAACAAAGTCTACATAGCAACCTGTGTGATCACAAGGTGCCTAAGCAATATCAGGCATCAAAGAACAAAAAATCAAATCAGTATGAATGAGAGGGAGTGAAGATTGGGGACTCAAGACCCATCTGTAGGCAACTGGACACCCCCTTACAGAAGGACTACAGGGAGGAGACAAGCCAGTCAGGGTGCAGTGTAGCAAAGCTGATACATACAACTTTCCTCTAGTTCCTGAATGCTTCCTTTCCCCTTTCTACCCCCACCCCCACTCTCATGATTCTAATTCTACCTTACAAATCTGGCTAGACCAGAGGATGTACACTGGTCCAGATTGGAACTGGAAACACAGGGAATCCAGGATAGATGAACCCTTCAGGACCAGTGCTGAGAGTGGCAATACCACTGAGAGGGTATTGAGAGGGCAATACCAGTGCTGAGAGGGTGAATAGAGGTTGGGGTAAAAAGGGGAAACCAATCACAAGGATCTACATATAACCCCCCCCCCCCCCCCGAAGGATGGACTACAGAAAAGTGGGTGAAGGGAGACATGGAACTGTATATAACAAAATAGTAATAATTTATAAATTATCAAGGGTTCTTGAGGGAGGGATGAGTGGGGAGCTGGGGAGGGGGGGAAATGAAGAGTTGATACCAAGGGCTCAAGTAGAAAGAAAATATTTTGAGGATGATGATGGCAACAAATGTAAAAATGTGCTTGGCATAATGGAAGGATGGATGGATGGATTGTGATAAGAGTTGTATGAGCCCCCCAATAAAATGATTTACAAAAATGAAAAGCAAATAAGTAAGCTGCACAGGTGTTTATTAAAAAAGAATTATAGTCTCAGGAACTCACAGGGGGTTACGCTACCCCATCTTGTCAGGTCACCATGAGTTGAAACAACTTGATGGCGAGGAGTTTGGTTTGCAGTTTCCACGTTTCGACATCATTTTCACAGCTATTCTTTAAAGTGGCAGCCCAGGCTTCCAAATAATCTGTCACCATTTATTTGGTCACTTCCCTACTTTTTGTTTTAGTTGTACTAGTAAGTCTGAACGAACATCAGTATTTGATTGCTTTAGTCTCATGTTTGCTACCGCTATTGTAATTTGAAATAACAAAGTTACATTTCTCTTCAGATCTCTACTTGACTCCTTGCAGAGACTATGGGGTCCTGTCATCTCATCTGGCCCAACAATGTGGGGCTGTGAGACAGAGCGACACCGTGGGACTAGTTTCCCGGCCCAAGGAGGCAGAGGCAAGAGACCACATAATTCATAGAGACCAATGTACAGAGTAGAACTCTCCTTGTGGATTTCAGAGGCTGTAACTCTTTATGGAAGTAGAACGCCTCGACTTTCTCCCAGTGGGCCATATACACCCTGCAAAATCATCAATGCCAGCTAACATCACATGCCTCACCAAGAGAAGCAGTTCTAGCCTCCCCCTTCGGGGGAAGTTAGTTCGTGGATGACTAAATCTTTAATTGGTATATACCCCAAGGAAATAAAGAATAAATCATGAGAATATATATGCACACCCATATTTATGGAACTGCTACCCTTAAGAGCAAAAATATGAAAACAACCAAAATAACCATTGCTGGGTCATGTCGTATTTCTACTCGTTTACTTAAAATGCGCTGTACTGTTGTCCAGAGTGGCTGTGCAATTCTGCAACCCCACCAGCAGTGTATAAGTATTTCGATCTCTGCACAGCTGCTCCAGCATGTGCTACTCTCTGGTTTTGTTTTTGTGTAGGGCTGTTGTCAGTGCTGGTGTGAGGTGGCGGTTGATGATTATTTTAATTAGCAGGTCTCTTATGGTGAACGATCAGGAGCCCTTCCTCTGATGATTGGTGTCTGCCTAGATGTGATCTTTGGTAAACTGTCTATCCATGTCTTCTGCAATTGAACATTGAGAAAACATCCCAGCTCAGTCCAGGTCAAGTCCAGTATTAGCCCATATGTCTGATACCAACCCATAAAGTCCTCTTCAGACTCAGGAAACACATGCAATGATGTTGAATGCAGGATGATCACAGACCAGTGGGTACAAAGTCTTCTGGATCCAGTGGCATTGTAAACTTCTCAGAGCTGGCAGGGGTCTCCACGTGGCATCTCCAGGTCCAGAGTTCTGGTTGCACTGGGTAAGTCTCTGTGGCTTCTGCTCAGGGATGTCTCAGAGAGAGTCAACCTTGTCAGTCGAGAATCTCCAAGGAAGTGAAGTAGTGAGAAAGAGTTTCTCCAGCCTTCAAGGAGGAAATACTAGAGTTTTCCCAGAAGCCTCAGGGGAAGGCCATGTTTACAGATGCATCATTGGCTGTGACCTGATGGACAGACAAGACTCCACCCCTTCACTCTTAATTCTCTCAAGTCCCAAATTGACACCAGGTTATGGAACTACCCCAAGATATGTTGGCCCTTTATCAAAACTTAGGTGTCTGAATGTACTTGGCCTTTTTTCCCTGTATTCTCTTCTGTGATCCATCTATTGTTTCACAAAGGTCAAGCTGTTTTGATTATCCTGGCTCTGAAATAAGTTTTTAAATCATGGAGTGAGAAGCCTCCTATTTTGCTTATAGTCTTTAGTAGTGTTTGGTTTATCCTGAGTCCCTTTTCTGTGCAGATAAAGTGTGTGATTCGTTTTTTTATTTCTTTCTAAATTTCATTGAGTTTTGGATTAGAATTGTATTCATAGATTGATTTAGGTGATACTGACATTTTCACTATCTTAAGTCTTCCTATCCATGACCATATAACATTCTTCCATTGACAGAAGGCTGTAAATCTATCTCATTCTTCTCTCTTGAAGCCGTGGCTCAAACCTTTTGGTTAGCAGCCCAACACCCAGCCAACTTGTGCTACCAGGGTTCCTTCCATACAAATATCCATCAAGAAAACCCTGTTTTCTTGAACGTTTTTGAAAACGTTCTCTGTAACATATGGGTACTATGAGTTGAAATTGACCCAAGGACAACATGGTTTGGTGCAACTAGGGAACTTCAGTTTGGTTATGAGATGAAATCCAAGCTCTGCAATTGTCACCAGTAAAGCACCACTTCTTATCTTATCAACCCATTCATTCAAATGTTCTCTTGGAGTAAGTCTGCCTGGTTCAGAGGCCACAGGGCAATAAATTCAGGCAGCCCAGAAGAGAGCAAACCGGTTCTGCCATGGTCAGCGCCCACTAAGCAAGACTGAGGTGGCACCTGGGAACCTGCGTCCTACCTGAACAAGGATGGAAAACAAAGAGACGGGGCCTCCACGGCCTGCCTCGCCCAAGGAGGGGGTGAGTGCCAGTCAATAGTCACAGACTCGGTTGCTGTCCCACCAGATGGGCGAGCTCCGTGGAATGAGCAGTGAGCTCGTAGAGGGGTTCTGGCAGGAGTTAGGAGGAGCAGGGAAGAAGGGGAGTGTCCACCCCACCCCCCTCATTGCTAGAACACAGGGTGGCAGGGTAGAGTCCTATCTAATGAAGGGCTGGGTTGTGGAGGACCCTGGAGAAGGCCTACTCTCCTGCCTCACTCCATCCCCACCCATGGGAGAGGAGATTGCCTCTGAAAATGCAAAATGCCCAAACCCCGCTCTTCTCTGTGTGGTAACCTGGTATGGCCACATAATGTCGTAGACAGTCAGATAGCTGCTGGACACCTGGCAGCCGAGGTACTTGAGGGAGAGGTGGGGGTGGAGGTGTGTGGGGCTGGGTTGAGGGTGGTGGTGGGAGTTGTGGGATGGGTTGAGGGCCAGGGTGAGGTGGTGGTGAAGATTGGTAGGGAGGGGATATGACGGGGATGGGGATCAAGTCTAGTTGGAGGCTTAGGGATGAGGGGTGAGGGAGGGTCCTGATGAGAGTGATGAAACGAGGGTGAGGGTGTGGCTTGGGATGAAGCTACGCTAGGGTGTATGGGATGTGAAGGAAATGGTTGTGGGAGGATGTGGGTGGATGAAGGTATGGTGGGGCTCTGATGGACTTGAGAGGGAGGGAAGAGACAAGGGTTTGGTCAATAATGAGGCAAAGGTTGGGGTGTAGTGGGGGTGTAGTGGGGGTGGGATATAGCTGGGACATGATAAGGTATGAGGGTGAGGTGGGGGTAGCAGTGTGGTTGACCTGGGGGTGCACAGTAATCATAAGCAAGCCCAGAGGTGGGGCAGGAGGAGTGGAGAGTTGCAGGGCCGTGGCTCTGAGAGGTACCGTGACCCCACCCCAATCCTGCATTGATACGTTTTGGACAGCTTTGATAAGTTTCCCAGGGGGCCCACTTAGGGGGAAAAGCAAACTGTGTGTCAGGACCACTCTCTTTTGTTCTCGCTGGAACATTCTTTCCCCACCCCCTCCATCCAGTTGCCTTCTTCTGATCCCTCAGACCTCAGCTCAAAGGGCACCTCCATTCCATGACAGCATTATCACTGTGGGGGATGATTGGTGGTGGAGGTTGGCTTCCCTCCCTGCCATGCAAGGGAGCTCACTGGAACTCGTAGCCTCGGGGGCCATGGAGGCTCTCTGATGCACTGCCACCCTGCAGGAAAGGCAAGGACAGACCCTCAGGGTTTCCAAGATTCTAACTCTTTATGGGAGTAAAAAGGGCGGCCTTCTCCCTCTGAGCAGCTGGGGGCTTGAACTGCTGACCTTGTGGTTAGGAGTCCAGTGCATTCGCTTCTCAGCCCCCAGGGCTCCTCCGCTCACTGAGGGCCGTGCTCTCCTGGGCGCCATTCTGTGGGCCCAGCACATTGGCTAACAAACTTATTTGGCCCACCTCCCACTTTTCAGGGGGACAAAAATGACTCCACATTTCTCCCACCCTCAGCAATGAGAAAGGGCTGTACTCTGGCGTGTCATCCTGGTTCAAGTGTAGGTGTTGGCTTTTCCAGGCCCCCTGCATCATTCCAGGGCCCCGCCACTTCCAGGGATCCCACTTAGGGTGGGGCTTGGGAAACACCGCTCTCACATAAGGCTAGAAACACAGTCAGTCTCTCTCCAAGTAAGGGGAAAACGCCGGTGCAGAAAAACAGAAAATGATCCTGCTGGCGCCACCACCCCTCCCAGACTCCTTAGGGTCCTGAGGATGCCCAGCCTTGGGGCATCTTCTCTGCCCCACAACCTCCTCCACCCTCCCTGGGCAAGGCCTGGGCTCCCCTCCCCCTTAGTAACAGACTGAGCTGGAGAAAGCTGGAGACTCAGATTCCATTTCCTTTCGGGGATTCTGGAGCGGGGTTTGGCCAGGGTCACCATGCAGAGTTCCTGAATGCAGCCTTCGACTCCACAGAGACTCCAGGCCACGCTGGTGCTGGCCACACTGAGCGCGGCCTTCGGTTCTGCCTTCCAGTACGGCTACAACATCGCCGTGGTCAACACGCCACACAAGGTGGGCATGATGGGGGCTGCTGGGCAGCTGAGCTGGGCCTGCTGGCTGCCCGCCATCTTCCTTCTGGAAGCTTCCATTCCCCATGCTCAGCCCCTCGGGTCGGTCCTCTTTTGGAAACCGGGGGAGTGATTGGACATGTGCCCGCAGACAGAGTCATCCTCTCTGAGCGCAATCAGATGCCAGGGGACCTGGGTTCCTTGCCCAGTCTCTCTGGCCCTCTCAGACCTGCAGCTCCTCCCTGAAAAGGTCATGAAACAAAGGAAACTAAAGAAGGGCCCCTCGGATGCAAGAATCAAGGGGCTTCGAGGAGCTCCTGGGCATTCTTTATGATATTTTAATCTCATTTTTCCACAAACTTGTTGAAATCCCCTTCTACAAAAGGTGGATCCAGAAACTAATGGCAACAGGAAGCTGGAGGGAGCCAAGGGGGGCGCTCCCCTTCTGTGGGAAGGAACTGAGCTTGTGTGGGCATTGTGAGGATGAGCTGGTGAGAAAGGAGTCAGTAGTGCAGGGCAGAGAGGGGCAATTACAGGCAGGACACCTCTGAAGGGGCCAAAGGGATGAGACTCAGTGCTTGGGGGGTGGTAGGGGAGGCGGGTACAATTGCTATTCATTTGCTTATGTGGATTCTGCTGTGTTTTTAAAAATCGATGTCATTCTACAGGTGAGTAAAAGTGTGCAGCAGAGCTGAGGCTACAAGCCAGGTGCATCTAAACCTAACAGACAGCAGCTCAACCATTGCAGATGACCAGGGAGGTGAGATGTGAGAAAGCAGAGATGGTAAAAGCAGACCGTGCGCTGAGAGGTGTGTCCATGAAGGAAGCGTGTGCTGGTATGAAAGAGAGCATAAATTGCAAGGGGACATTGAATCTGAAACCTTTTTCTCTTTTTCCCTCCTTTAAATTAAGAAAAATTTTAAAGATGAGTGAGAGGCTTACACGTGATTACACGCTAAATAGAAAAGAAAGACGGGAGCGAGAAGTCTCAGGAATGAAAGGATTCCTCATATATACCTATAATTCTTTTTCTGTGGCCAAATCACAGGAAATTATCCTTATGAATCATCAAAGCTACTTGATATTGTGTGCTTGCTTTATAGAGATGAAAAAAGTCACAGAGAATAAATGACCATCCATTCTTTTCTCACTTTAGAATACATTCATACAATTTGTTCAGATCAAGTAGGCTGCAGTACCTCTTAAAGGGCAACTCAGGATTGTAATTACCATATCAACCTAGAATCTGTCTAGGTTCAAAACTGGCATTCACAGCCCAGGGAGAAGTCCCATTTCCCCCTTTCTTCATGTATTCAGACTTCACCAGCTGCTAGGTGGCATGGAATGACCAGAGTTCATTCTTTGCCACAGAAAAAGTGATAAAGCACTCTTAGCTGGTCTTCTTGTGCTTCTAGAAATTGTTCAGCTCTGTTGTCTCTGAACTCATTACAAAAACACACAAACACACCAAGCATGGCTACGAGTGAAACTGAGCTTTGAGTCATCCTATTGGAAGAGACAGTATGTTCCGTGCACTTCATCCCCAGAGTACAGCCTTGCAGAGCGTGATTCTTACAGGAGAGCTTCAGAGAAAGGGGGGAAGGTCATTCAAAATCATGGAATTCTCTACAGACATTCTGAAGTCCCTCTGAGATAGCAGTTCTCAACATGTGGGTCGAGACCCCTTTGTGAGTCGAACAACCCTTTCACAGGGGTCACCTGACCTATAACAGTAGCAAAATGACAGTGATGAAGTAGCAACGAAAATAACTGTATGATTGGGGGTCACCACCACCTGAGGAGCTGTATTCAAGGGTCTCAGCATTGGAAGGTTGAGAACCACTCCTCTAAGACCTTGCAAACTCAGAAGGGATGAGACGATGGCCATAGAAATTGCTAGAATTCAGAGTAGCAAAGTGTCAATAGAATGATAAGATGGTACTTAACCAAAAAAGCAAAAACAAGCCCACTGCCCTCAAGGTGAAGAGGGGAAAAGTCACTGTCCTTAGTGTACCGGGAAACTGAGCTCGCTGCCATCAAGTCAATTCTTACTCAAGGCCACCCTACAGGACAGAGGCGCACTGCCCTGTGTGTTTCTGAAGCTGTAACTCTTTGGGGGAGTAGAAACGCCTCATCTTTCCCTCAAGGAGAGGCAGGCAGTTTTGAGCTGCTGACCTCAAGATTAGCAGCCCAACGTGGAAGCCCTATGCCAGCAGGATACTTAGAACAACACCTTATTCAGCGGGCTGTTATAGGAGGCGTACAGTGATTGCTAGTGGTGTATAACTCTTTATATAAAACTGCTCCCAGTGATGGAAATTGTTTTTTCGTCAGCATCACATTATCGAGTACCTACTCATTCTCTAGGAATATCAAAGATACAGGACTTGTAGAGATGACACACATTGCCCAAAGTCACACAATTAGAAAGAATTTTTTTTTTTGGGGGGGGGGGGGGAATTGCCTCTGGCCAGGGAAGAGTCCTGGTGTGTTGGTGGCTACGCATTAAGCTGCTAGCCTCAAGGCCATCAGTTCAAAATCACAAGCCGTTCCTTGGAAGAAAAATGAGGCTTTGTGCTCTCCCAAAGAGTTATAGTTTCTGAAACCGCCCAGGCCCGGTTCTACTCTGTCCTGTAAGGTGGCCTTGAATAAGAATTGACCCTGTGGCAGTGAGCTTTGGGTTTTCTGGCAAGGGAAGACGAGAAAAGGAATTCTTCCCGCCAGGAACAGGTTTTGTGCAGGTTGGTTGCTTCTCTGCAGCACACAGCAGATGCTCCCTTGGGTAAGAGCAGGGAAGGCGTGCACAGCTCCTGGGTGTGGCCTGGAGGCGGGCAGGTGTGGGCAGACTGTGTGGGTCCAATGAGAACATGTTGGCCCTTGTTTCTCATGAGCAGTCTTTGGTGAAGCCACGGCGATGTTTTCCAGGTCCTGAAGGCATTTTATAACGAAACCTACTTCGAGCGGCACGGAGTGTTCATGGATGAGAAGGTCATGCTGCTCATGTGGTCGTGCACTGTGTCCATGTTCCCCCTGGGCGGCCTGCTGGGCTCGCTGGGGGTTGGCTGGCTGGTTGATAAGTGTGGGAGGTAAGCCGGCCAGAGGCACGCTGCTCCTAGGCCCTTCAGATCTGTAAACCACACCTTCTCCGGGTGACCAGCACACGTGGTCTAGAGCCTGCTCCCCTGACCTTCCGCGTGTACCCTCTGGAACTTCTTTCCCTGGTCAGTTGCACAAGGGCCGGGTTGGGTCTGTGGTAGAACCCTCACCCTCCATGTCAGAGACCTGGGTTCAGTTCCTGGCCTAGACGCCTCCCATGTAGTCACCTCCATCCATCAGTGGCTGCTGTGTGGGCTGTGACACTGGTTGCTGCAGAGCTGCCTTCCAGATTAAAACCGATGAGGAAGAAAGGCCTGGCAATCTGCTTTGAAAAAATCAGCTGATGGAAACCTTATCGAGCTCAACAGTCTGGCCCCATGAGCAGCGAGTGATACCAAAAGTCAGGTGCATGACCCTGGCGTTCCCTCCCACCACCTACCTCATAGAGGCAGTGCAGCCCCTGAGATCAAGGTACATGTCGATGCTCAGCACAAGACCTTCTAAGCACTTGTAGCAGGTGATCAATGACTGCTTGTGGACCCGGATGGACTTAGAGGTCACGTACTCCTGACTCTAGGCTGTGTCACTCCATTGGCCAGTGTTCCCTATCTGGTTTGGAAAGGAAGGCCAATCCTTTGCACTCTGCTTGGTCTCCACGGGTCCACGATCTTCTCACGTAAGCCCGGGGTCTCCAAAGCTGTGACCCAACAGATAAGAACAATGCAGAGGTCAAGGTTCCCAGGAAGGAAAGGTGTGTGCGTCTAGGTCACGGGGTTCAACCCGGGATTCCCTGCGAGTGAGTCCCACTCCTGTCAATTCCCTCCCACTGGTCTTGGCTGTGCCAAGCCAGGCTACTTGTAAGAGGGAGTGGAAAACTCTAAAGAAAACCAACTTTTAGGGAAACTTAGTACCTTCTGTTTTGAGCACAAAAGAAACGGTTGTCAATTGAAGATGATATGATTAGGAAAGCAAACACCTAAGTCCAAAGGCGAGACACTGATGTTGCCATAGTGCGTGCACTTGAATGAAGAAAGCCTTCAATATATTGTAATGATTTCATCATTCAGGCCTCTAATCATTTGAACTGCACTGCTCTCAGTGAGGTCATTTGAGAGGTCAGAATATTCTAGAAGAAAAGCCTTGCCCTCTACTTTCCTGCTTGACTGTGCTGCGCGGTGCCTCTGAGAGGAGTCTTACTGCTCCCTTCATTGTGCTCGGGCCCAGGAGGCAGCTCAGGGCCAGTTCTGTCCTTGCAAACTGGTTGTCTAAGCTTCCTGGAGTCTAATGAGGTTCCTGGACATCAGAGAGGCTGGGGGTCTGGTGCGATCCCTGCTGGCGGCTCCCTCGGGGGGTGCAGCAGTCCCAGGAAGTCCAAAAGGGCCCAAGGAAGCACAACTGCTTCTCTTCACCCTGTTAAGGCCACACAGCAGGGACAGTTTCTGTCTAGAGGCCCCTCTGACCCGGTTGCTGGCAGGGCTGACTCGGCCCATCTGTATCCACCCAGCCCATGAGACACTCACAGGTCTCAACCTGGAGGGGCCAAGAGAGAAGCCACGCCCAGTTCCTGGGTGCTGAGCGATCAGTGGGGAGGTCATGTTGTGACCCCCTGCTGATCTTTTCCTTTGGCAAAAACCCCAAAGGGGAGGGAGAACAGCAAAGGAGGCAGTGGTGCAGACTAGCATTGGAGGTCGGTCTCCAGCTTCGGGATATTTGTCAGAAACCCACGTCCTGGTCTTCATTGCCACCTTGGAAGGGACTTTAGAAACCTTCACTCAATGTAGGAATCCCTTTCCAACATTCCTGGCTCCGGTCTCCTAGTCCGGCGTTTACTTGAATACCACTAATGACAGGAAGCTCTCTACTTCCTTTGGTTTCTGGAATGAGCTTCCAGTTGAAGGATCTTTCCCTGCTCATCAAGAAAAACCACGCAGGGGCCTAACCGCTCAAGCAAAAAGATGAACTAGAGAGAAGCCCCTTGCGAGGTTGCTGCACAGCTCCAACCCATAGGGACCCTACACAGACAAGAGGATGAAACACTGCTGTCACGAGTGCCACGACCAATAATTACTTAAACTCTCAGACGTTTTCAAATGCTCGGTTTATTCACTGCAAACACACATCAAACAACCCTTTAATTCTTAACATCAACTAAATAACAATATATGAGAATAGGAATATCAGGAGAGCATAGTACTCTGCACACATATTATTCCAATATCATAGTCCCAGTAAGCATTGCCTTCATCCGTGTGCTCACAAGAATAAAGTTGGGGACAGCAGGAGTTGGTGGTCCATGGATCCTAGCTCTCTAAAAAGGCCAGCTTTAACCTGTGTTTATATAATAAGTTTAGTTGATTCTTTGACATCATTGAAACTTCAGCGGCCTCCCACCAGCCCTCATCAGGGTTCCCCGCATTTTGTGGTTGTCTCTTCTGACCATCTGTTAGTTCTGGCTTCCCGCTGATTTGGCATGGGTTAAAGTGTCACTTTTTTTTTCTTCTTATGCTGCTTTCTACAATGTGGCTCAATCGTCTTGCAAGGAAGTTCCATGATGCTCTCATGCCCCCCGCCACGCTCCCAATTGCTCGGAGGTTCGAACGCTCTGTGGCAACCCCTGCCTTTGTCCATCTCATTGGAGAGCTTGCTCCCCTTCGCTGTCCCTCGACCTTACCAAGCAGGGTGTCCTTCTCCAGGGACCGGTCAGCATCTCCTGACAACATGTCCAAAGTATGTGAGACAAAGTCGCACCATCCTTGCTGCAAAGGAGCACTCTGGCCTGACTTCTTCCAAGACAACTGCACTACTCTCACGATTCTTACCAGCGCCCCAATTCAAGCCATGCAGGGCAGAAGCGCCAAAGGTTTATTGGCTAGAAAAGCCTCTTCAAAGGGGAGACATGGAGGGCGCGTCTCACAGATCAAGAAAGCTTTTTCAGAGAGTTTAGATGCAAACGACCTATATTTACTCATGAAGGAGCTGAAGGATTCTGGGCATTGAGCTCACGTGGGTGAGGCTGTGGTAGTTGTGAGTGGGACCCCAGTAAGGGCTTCTGGGTGGGATCTCGTCACATGCTTAACACAGCTGGCTCCTCCCTTGCGAGTCCTGCCCATTCCCAAGTGTTTTTTGCTCCGGGGTTCCATGTGAGTCCCCAGTGTCTGCTTCTGTGTTGCCAGTGAGCTGGTCAAACAGATCAGGGGGTGGAGCAAAAACACGCTATTCTTCTAGGGGAAAATAGCACATCCTTTGTAAAAAAAAAAAAAAAAAAATCATCTTACCGGGGGCTCATACAATTTTTATCCCAATCCATACAGATTGTGTCAAGCACCCTTGTACAGCTGTTGCCATCATCATTCTCATAATATTTGCTTTCTACTTGAGTCCTTGGTATTAGGTCCTCATTCCCCCCCCCTCTCCCCCATTCTTCTTTCCTTATGAGCCCTTGATAATTTATTAAAAATTTTTGCATGGGGCTGCGCCCCGGTGGCGTAGTGGTTGTGCGCGGGACTGCGGCCCACTGGGATGGAGGTTCAATTCCGGCTCCCAGGAGCAAAGGCTGGGCCTCCTACTCCCACCGCCTGAGGGCAGTGATGCCTAAAAAAAAAAAAAAAAAAAATTTTGCATGTCTTAACTTCACTCACTTTTCTGTTGCCCATTCCCTGGGGAGGGGGTCATATGTAGATCACTGTGTTTGTTCCCTTTTTCTCCTCCCCCCCTCCTTATCCTTCTGATATCTCTAATCTCATTATTGGTCCTGAGAGGTTTACCTGTCCTGAATTCCCTGTGTTTCCACCTCTTATCTGTACCAATGTGCATACACTGGTTTAACTGGATTTGTAAGCTAGTATTGGGATCATGATAGTGAGGGGAAGGAAGCATTAAAGAATTAGAGGAAAATTGTATGTTTCATCGGTGCTATACTGAACTCTGACTGACTCATCTTCTCCCAGCAACTCTTCTGCAAGGGAATATCCAGTTGTCTACAAATGAGCTTTGGGTCTCCACTCCACACTCCCCCTCATTCACAATGATCTACTATTTTGTTCTGGGTCTTTGATGCCTAATAACTGATCCCATTGACACTGCGTGATCACACAGACTGGTGTGTGCTTCATCCATGTGGGCTTTGTTGCTTCTCAGCTAGATGGCCACTTGTTTATCTTCAAGCCTTTAAGACCCCAGACACTATATCTTTTGGTAGTTGGGCACCATCAGCTTTCTTCACTACATTTGCTTATGCACCCGCTTTGTCTTCAGCGATGGTGTCAGAAAGGTGAGCATCATGAAATGCCAGGTTATTAGAACAAAGTGTTCTTACATTGAGGGAGTACTTTAGTAGAGGTCCAATGTCCATCTGCTACCTTAATACTAAATCTATAAATATATGCTCATAGATCTATTTCTCCATCATCATATATAAATATATTTTCATATGTACATGCCTGTATTTAGTTCTTTCCTCTAGTTTCCCTTGTCCCGCTATCAAGTGCAGCCTTCATTTGAGTTCCATTAATTCCTGTCGGTTACATTGCTCTTGACCAAGCTCTGCCAGCCTCCCACACCCTCCTCGCCATCAATTTTGCATCACTTGCTGTTCCCTTGTCCTTGGGTTGGTGGGCACCCACTTCCTTTCCCCTGTCTTCCCCTTTTGCAGGGGGGAAAGAAATTGGAAACAGCTATTATAATATGCCACAATCTCAACATCTGGGAACTGGATGCGGCTGTGAAGGAGCCCATACGTGTGGGCCCGGGGAAATCCCTCAAAATCATTCGAACTTGCAATGTCGGTACAGGACAACCTAGGCTCTTCCCCGACCCGTCTTCCCTCTTTCCTTCTGATTGTTTGAATGCTACTTCCCATCTCCACCTCCCAAAGCTTCGGGACCTCCTGCCCATTCGTCCTTACATTCCCATTCTCCCGACCCTTCGTCCATTTCCCAGGCACCCTCCTGTTGTTGTTGCTGTTGTTGTTGTTGCTAGGTGCCGTCCAGTCGGTTCTGATCCATAGCGTGAGCCTCTGCACGACAGAACAAACACTGCCTGACCCTGCACCGTCCTCACAAGTCTCCCCATGCTCTAGCCGTTTGTGGCAGCCACTGGGTGCATCCACCTCCTATGGCCTTCCTCTTGTTCCAACTTCTACTTTTAACAAGCCTGAGGGCCTTCTCTAGAGACTGACCTCTCCTGAGAGCATGTCTGAAGTCCGTGAGACAAAGTCTAAGGAACACTGTCATTGTGCTTCTTCCGAGACAGCTACAGCCATCCTCGTAGCAGTTCACGGTGCTTTCATTATTCTTCTTCAGCCCCGCGATTCAAACGCATCTGTGTTTTTCTTGATTCAGTGTCCGACGTTCACATTCCTACGAGGCAATGGAAAATACCAGGGCTTGGGTCAGGCCCACCCCAGTCCTCGAAGGGGCATCTTTCTTTTCAGTACTCCCAAGGGGTCTTGAAGGAGGCCTGGTTGGATAGCGGTTCCTCGTTGGGTCACATCCGCAGGGTCGGGCTTTTCTAGCCCCGTACATCTCTCAGTCTCGGAAAGCCTCAGGGCCTCACCGTGGGTCAGCACCGACTCGATGGCAGTGAGGGCGGCCCGAGTGGAAGGGGTCTTGTGCTGCAGATGTGCCTCCAACAACTTGTCTGCTGCTTCCTGGGCATCGACTGTGGATCCAAACCAGACAAAAATCCTTGACAACTCCACCCTTCTCTCCGTTTCCCGTGATGGACCTCTCAGTCCAGGGGTGAGAAATTGGATCTAGCTTGCACTGAGGGCTCAATCCACATTGAGGGCTGCCATCCTTGATCTTCATCAGCCAGTGCTTCAGTTTCTCCTGCCTTGCAGCAACCAAGTCTGTGGCACCTGCGTCTCGCAGATGACTAATCAGCCTTTCTCTGAGCCCCAGGCCCCGTCCTTCTGCCCGTAAGTCCCTCTGAATGACCGGCTTGGAGACTCTGAGGAGCTTGCTGTTGGAGACGCTCCTGCCACCTCCGCCCCCTGCCCTCTGGACTCTGCTGTTGTTGCAGAAAGGGGACCCTCCTGATAAACAACGTCTTCGCCATCGTCCCTGCCATCCTCATGGGAGTTAGCAAAGTGGCCAAAGCTTTGGAGCTGATCATCTTTTCACGAGTGGTGCTGGGCATCTGTGCAGGTACCTGGGGGTGGCAGCCGGTGCCCCGTCTGCACTCACGTTCACCAAGACTGGCCATCTAGATGGACACCCCGTGCCCATTGGCTGTGGCGGGAACCTGGATAGGCGGGAGGTGGGCTCGGCCTTCTCCTCGGGCAGTCTCCTGTGTCTGCCCTCAGGTCTGAACTGTGTGCCCTTCCTTTTACTTAACACCAAGGGTCAGGAAGCAATCTGCAGAAACGCCCTTTGAGCTCTTGGATCTTGTCCTGAGTCAGGCTAGGGAGAAAGCTGGCCTAGCTCATTAGAGGATGAGAGCAGGCGTGACGTGAGGTAGCCAGTGACACCCATCCCTGCAGACGACAGAAAGAGGCATCGAGGGCCTTCCGACCCAGCCACCCCTTAAGCTAAGGTTGTGGGCTCAAGGGACGTCTCAGAGCAAATGTCTCAGCAAAGTTCATCAGGAAGGATCGACCCCAAAGCAAATCACTGCCATCAAGTCCAAGCCAGCTCACAGCCACCCTACTGGGCAGGGCAGAACTGCCCTAGGGGTCTCCAACACTGTCACTCTTTACGGGAGTAGGAGAACTCTATCTGGGCGCAACCGGTGGCTTCAAACTGCCGACCTCACTGCCCCACTCCTGAGCACAACGTCACCGGGACGCTCTTAGGAAGGATAGCGGTGCCATTACTGGTTGGTGCTGTCGAGGTGATCCGTGTTCCACAGGCTGCTGTCTCTCTGGGGCAGATGGCCAGGCGTTTCTCCTGCTGTGGGTGCTGCTGGGTGCCTTTGACCCCACGCTACGCCCAGTCCTTCAGTGACCAGCTGAGGGCAAACCATTTGTGACCTCCAGGGACTAGAAGAAATGGTATCTCCTGGCTCCTTTAAAGGTCTCTTGGTGGTGTAAATGGTTTGCACTTGCCAACTAACCAAAAGGCTGGTGACTTGAACCCTCGGGGCAGTGCTGCAGAAGAAAGGCCTGGCGATCTGCTTCTGTAGAGATGACGACCAAGGCACGCCTGTGTTCTACTCAGGGGGTTGCTTTGATTGCAATCGACTGCCTGGAAACAAATTTGGGGGTCTGAGGGCTTTGTTATTTTCAGTCCAAGAAAACCATAAAAAGACCACTTTACCTCATTTCAATGATTAATTTAAAGGCTTACCAGATTAAGGCTTACAAGGCTTCTGCTAAGAAGGATGTACCGTTTAAACTAAGGATTAGGGGGATAGTCTGCTCTTTGTATAGCTCAGAAGTGATCAGCTTCAAGACCCATTCTATGTTTGTATGACCTCATTACCATCAAAGATAGGCCCTATTTTCAAACAGGGTCAAGCTCATAAGTATAGGAGTTAAAATGTCAACACGTATTTGGGGGAAGGGTCAGAGGAGTACAATTTAATCCTTAAGATTGCCAGTACAGACCGAACCCACCAAGAAGCTCGGGGATTCTGAAATGACATTGAATTCTATTTCAGGCTCCAGGGTCACAGGAGGTGGTGGCTGCGCTTTCCTTTTCTGATACTATTTTGCTCAAACTAGGCATCACCTACAGTGCCCTTCCCATGTACCTGGGAGAACTGGCTCCCAAGAACCTGAGGGGCACCCTGGGGACAATGACCGAAGTCTTTGTCATTGCTGGAGTCTTCCTAGCTCAGATCCTCAGCCTGCAGGCCATCCTGGGGAATCCTACAGGTAACCAACCAGCAGGGAACAGAGGCCGGTGGGGGTGGGGACATTCAGAGTCAAGGGACCTGCCCCAGAATCCCTGGGCCGTGAGAAGGTAGGCCCGCATCCAGCTGCGCCAGGTGCCACCAATGCGTCAGACCAGACGAGTTGGCCTGGGTATCAGACATGTGGATGTGGGAAGAAAGACCTAGGGATCTACTTCTGAAAACTCAGCCCCTGACCACCCTGTGGTCAGATCGTGGGGTTCCCGGTTAGCACAGACAGTTGAGCACTGAGAAGTTAGTGGTTCAAACCCACTCCAAGGCTCCATGGAAGACCAAACCCAAACCAAACGCACCGACATGGAGTCCCTGCTGATGCACACGCCCCTGTGGGCTTCTGAGACAGTCCCTGTGGACAGGAGTAGGAAGGCTGGTCTTTCTCCCTAGAGCTGCTGGAGTTTTCCAACTGCCGACCATGAGAAATGCTGCCCAACATGTGCCCACGACGCCCCCAGAGAATTGCCCCTTTCCTTTTGGAAGCCCCAGGAGCAGTTCTACGTTGTACACAGGGAGGCGCCATGAGTGGGAAGTGACCCAACTGCAACCGACAGCACACAAATACACGCATGCATGTGCACAGATGCATGGCATGTACATGTGTGTATGTGTATATGTATGCATGCATATGTGAAGGAGCCCTGGTGGTGGAGTGGATCACATGTTGGACTGTTAGTGAGTGCATACACGCGAGTGTGCGTGTGTGCCTGCGCGTGCGCTGGGGGGTAGGGCTTCACTAAGTTCATGGGAAAATTCCCTTATGCTTTGCTTCCATCTTTCTATAAACTCTTTGAAGGCCCCTGAGCCCCGGTGGCACAGGGACTCAGTGCTTGGCTGCCACCTGGGAGGTGAGTGATTCAGACCCACCAGTCACCCCAGGAGATGAAGCTGTCTGCATCCAGAAAGATCTGCAGTCTCAGAGGCCCGAAGGAACAGCTCTGGTCTCTCACAGAGGGTGTGGTGGCCGGGTCCACTGGAGAAAGTCCAGAGTCCCTCCCCCCACCCCCCCCAATGCATCAGAAAGAGCTTAGCTCAGGAAGTCACTGTGCATCGAGAAAGCACCCCAGTCCAGTCCAACACAAGCCCACACGTCTGACCCCAGCCCCAGGCCCCTTCAGACTTGCGCAGCACATGCAACACTGGAAGACCACAAGCTGGGGTGCAGAGTGGCGTGCATCTGATGACAATGACAGCAACATAGGGCTTGTGTGGTCTCAGCGTGGCTTGTCGGGCCTCGTCAGCAGGAAGGGGGCGGCAGAGAGAGGGGCCCACCTCCAGCAGACCATGGATTTCGGTCACATTTCCAAAGACAGTCATCCAGCTGCGACCTCACTAACAGGCTAACCTCCACCCAGATCTTCTCACAGGTAAACACACACACACACACACACACACACACGCCTCTTTATCACAGAGGGTCCCTAGGGGTCAGAATGGATCCAACATCTGATGGGTTCAGATACACACATGTGGATTTATATACAAGCACATATTATTTTGTGCACACATATGGCTGTGTATGTCCATGTACGTGTTCATGGATTTGAGATCTGTGATGTGTCATCTTACCCTGGAATACATAAGTGGCATCCCACGCGTTGGTGTCCTTTCTACAGTAACTGGATTGTGTGTTTACTGAGCATAATCTCATTCGGGGCCCTCCACAATAGTGATAAGAGGTATCACTATCCACCCCTGCCCTTACTTTACTGCCAAGAAGAGTGGGGCTCAGAGAGGTGAAGTCACCCTGCCAGCTCACATCCAAGCTAGCACGGCAGGAGGTGGGAGGCTGGACTCGATGCCCTTGGTCAAATCTCAGAAGCAGTTCATAATCCAAACCTTCCAGAAAGAGCTCACCCCGTCTCATACCACGCCACTCTCCAACCACAAACCTGGCCTCCCTTCGAGGGCTCCCATTTGAAAACAGCACCACCACCACCCCCAGAAAAGCAATATTCTTCTTGCGGAACCAATGACGAGTCCACGTACTTTCCCCATGATAATTCTTTCATCCGTGTCAAGTATGGACCACCAGGCAGACCACCACATCAGGGCGAGACACTTTCCCTGTGGTCCTTGGTACTCACTCACCCAGGCTGAGACCTCCAGGAGAGTGACCTTCTAAAAAGAGAAAGTCCAGGGTGGAAATCAGGGAGGGGGGACGAGGCTTGGCAGCAGGGTGCCCCGGCCGGGCGGATCTCAAGTTCATGGTGTGGTCCCTTCCAGGCTGGCCCGTGCTCTTGGCCATCACAGGGATCCCTGCGCTGCTGCAACTCCTGTCCCTGCCCTTCTTCCCCGAGAGCCCCCGCTACACCCTGATTCAGAGGAGGGACGAGGAAACAGCGAGACAAGGTATTCCTGGTGCAGGCTGCTCTGTCTGCTCCCCACCACCTCACCCCCGTGCCATCCATCTCCCTCCTGTGCCTCTTGTCCTGCTTGGAGGGGGAGGGGGGTGCAAGCTCAGGAGGGGGGGAAGGGTGTGGGATGGGGAGGGGTCTGTGGGTGTGGTCTGCAGCCCGGGATTGGGGTGTGGCTGGAGCCAGCAGTTAGAGTGAGATCAGAGTTGGTCAGCGTGCTGAGGGCCACGAGATTGATAAGGTGGGCGCCATGTCGTGGGGGACATGGGCCCCAGCCGGACCCTAGTTAGGGTCAGGAGGTCACTTAGCACGGGGGTGATGCCTCGCTGTGGGCAGAGTAAGACAAGAGGGTGTGTTGAACTGCTTGCGAAGTCTGGGCCCCGGGGTTCTCACTCTGCTCTCCCACAGCTCTGAGGGCACTGCGAGGCCGGGCCAACGTGGATGACGAGATAGAGGAGATGCGCCTGGAGGCCCAGGCCGAGCAGGCCGAGGGCCAGCTGTCCGTGCTCAACCTCTTCACCTTCCGGCCTCTGCGGTGGCAGCTCATCTCCATCATCGTGCTCATGGCCGGCCAGCAGCTCTCCGGGATCAATGCCGTACGTGCGCCCCGGGGTGGCCAACCGAGCCCAAAGCAGCAGGCCAGTGTGGGCGGAGAGGAGCACAGTCCTGGGCTGCTCCTCACCTTGCCATGGCCCACTAGAGCAGCGGTTCTCAACCTGTGGGTCGTGATCCTTTCACAGGGCCGCCCTATTCATCACAATAGCAAAATGACAGTGAGAAAGTAGCAATAAAAATGATTTTAAGGTTGGGGGGGGGGGGGTTACCACAACATGAGGATCTGTATGAAAGGGTCGCGGCATGAGGAAGGGTGAGAACCACTGCTCTAGAAGGTGATTTTGATTTAAACATGAGAACCATTGAGCAGACTACTATGGATAGTATCAAAGGGGCGTTGGTGGTGCAGGGGTTAAGCATGCAGCTGCCAACAGAGAAACTGGTGGTTTGTACCCATTCTGTGGGAAAGAGAGCTAGTGGTCTGCTCTTGCACACCCAGAAAATGCCACGGGGGCAGTTCGCTTTGTCACATGGGGCTCACAGGCCTCTGTGGCACCTCACAGCAGCAGCATCAAGAGTCATAGAATCATGACCCTGTGCATCACATCCTGCCCGATTCTGCACCGTCCCCAGGATCAGACAGTTGTGATCCATTGGCTGTTCCTTCAGAGGTAGATGGCCAGGCCTGTCTTCCTTGTCCATCCACCTGGAGCTGTGCTCAAACCTGATCAGCATCACAGCAACTGATCTCTGTGTTGAGGGGTGTGCATGAACTGCACTGACTGGGAATGGAACCCAGGTCTCTAGCATGGAAGACAGAAAGTCTATCCCTGGGTCATCAGAGCGAGCCTCTCGCATTATTTCTCAGGCAAAGTTCAACTCTGGGTCCAGAACAGGACCAGAGAGGAGTTGAGGTCTTAGTGCACAAACAAGCATTTCTAGGGAGGGATCTGTGAGGGACGGCCACCCTTCACGGCCCAAGGCTTCTTCCTATGATTGAACTATTGAATTGAATGGTAGGTGAATCAGATGTCACGAAAAATGCGAAAAATATAACAATAAAGATTGGTGTTTCAAACCTGCCCAACAGCTCCGCACAGACAGGCCCGGAGCGGTGCTTCCTTAAAGATGGTTGGCAGCTATGGGGTCGTGTCTGATTCACAGAGTAGAACTGCCCTGTGGGGTTTCCTGGGCTGTGATCTCTACATACATGGAGAGCCAGGTCTTTCTCTCTCAGCAATGACACCGCTCAATGCCACCAAGTCCCTGCCGGCTCCCAGAGCCCCCTGTGGGTTTCTGAGACCATAACTGTGTACCTGAGTAGACAGTCCAGTCTTTCCTGCAGAGCTGCCGGTGGTCTCGAACTGTGGACCATGCGGATGGCAGCCCCACTCGTCACCACACCCCCGCCCTCAGGAGCAACCCTACCGCCTAACATGAGTTTGTCAGGGGCAAGGACAGGCTCGATGGTGCCTCGCCATAGCAGCCCCAGAGGTGGTCTCGTTGAACTCCCCGTTGCATAGAAGCAGACAGGGAGGCTCAGCAAGGGAGGAGGCCAGATTCCAGCCCAGGTCTCTTGAGCCCGGATCAGAGCCTTTTCCCTGAAACCTGTCTCCACACCCCCCTCCTCCTCTGCTTCCTCCTCCTCCTCCCAGAGCCAGGGCCTCCACCCTGCTTCCATGGCCTCCCCTCACAGCCCTGGGCTTCTCTTTCAGATCAACTACTACGCAGACACGATCTACGCCTCCGCAGGCCTGCAGTCCGAGCACTCCCAGTATGTCACCGTGGGGGCCGGTGTGGTCAACATCGTGATGACAGTCATCTCAGTGAGTGCCTGGGGGGCTGGGAGTGCTCGCGGGAGCCCCCACCCACCCATGATGGGTTTTAGATGCAGCAGCGGCAGCACCGCCCTGCGGTGGCCTGAGAGGCAGGCGCTCTGGGCTGTGTAGTCTTCCAAGATGAGAGACCTCAGCAGGTCACTCCAGTGCCTTCCCATCCCCCTTTCGTCCTCTGTGGATTGGTGGTGGTGACCGCAGTCCCAGTATTCTGTCCTTGGTGTGACCATTATTGCAGACTGCAGACACCCATGTCGCTTATGCCATGGTGCCCTTGCTGCACGAAAGAGACAAACTGTTGAAGGTGCCCTCAGAGGCCTGTGCCCCCGACAGGTCTTCCTTTAGAACTCCCCCATGCTTCATCATTCGTTTAATTCCCGGGTTCCCTGGGAGGGTAAACTTCCAGACGCGCATTTCTTATTTATACTCTAAGAGTTGGCCTATGTCCTCGTCGAGAGACAGGGGATTCAGCGTGCAGGGCAGTGAAGGGTGGGGAATTCTAAAGCAGCAGAAAAGGATGGTGGGAAGGAAGAAAGGGCAGGTCCAAATCCAGTTCTAGATCTTTCCTCTGGATGAATGCCTTAGCTCTATCAGGGGGTGATCAGGCCTCATATCAGAGCGTTCAACAGTCAGTTGTGTAGCGATAATTATTATTTATTATAACACCAATATAGAGATTATGAGAGAGAAAAGAGCATTACAAGTCATATATATATACATATATATATATATATATATCCTTTCTTGATACACGCTCACCTACACCCCGCTAGATGGTCCTCGTGGAGAGGGAGAGGGGTGGGCGGCAGCCTGGATAGAGGCAGGCTGGCACGAAGCAGGCTTCTGTGAGGCAGGCTTGAGGTGGGCAGGGAGGTCTTTCTCCATCCTGTGTCCCATCCCTATGTACCCTCTGGAGCCAAGCCAGGCCCCCAATTATAGGCAAAGACATACGTCACAGGAGAGGGCTGTCTTAAGGGCTATATGGTGATAAGGGGGGTGGTCTTAGGAATGTCTGTGTGACTATGTGACCAGAGGAGTGAAAAGATGGGACCTTTCCGGACCTTAGTCTGTGGAGGTAGATAAGCATTTCTATCAGGCTAGGGGCTGTTAACAATGATTCTAGAATTGCCATAGGCTTAGAGGGAAGTGGGCCATCATCCTAATAATAGGGGAGCTGGCTCGAAGTTAGACAACACAAAAGGCCTTAAGTGATTGGGACTTCCATAACAAATGCTGGCAGAATAGTCTGGTTAATCTTTGGAGCATAATAATTGTGGAGAAGTTCTGTCTTCACCCGACATTAGCTCTCCCCACCCCTCATCCCATCCCCCTCTGGGCTGGGGCTAGTCGATATCATAAAGTGACCGGAGGTCCTGCTTTTTAACACGTCAACAATGTCCTGCGGCGGCGGTTTAAAAATTAAAATAAATATATTACAATAGTATTTTTGCATTCTATGAAAATTTTTGTTGTTCCATATAGGCCAAATTTTTAATCAAGAACCTCCACCCCGGTCAATGGTGTCCCGCTTAAAATCTGGTCACTTTATGACCTAAGCCCTCCACTCCTAGCTGAATGTTAGGTAGAAGCTTGACCCGGGCTCCCTACCTGCAAAACTCAAGTCAGAAAGGCTGAAGCCTCTCTCCCTGAGGAGGAAGCCCATCTTCTTCCTCCCCTGGTCCCACACTGCAAGGGTTTCCCAAAATCAAGCCTGGGGTTTTACCACAAGCTTTCTGAATTCCCAGTCTGAGTGACCCTCGTTGATAGCCCCCACCCCTTTTGCTGGACAATGGGGGTGCTGTGAGGGCCCCGCCGGGCAGAGGGGGCTGGAGCCTGATGGGCAGAGACTTAGAAGTAAAGACCGGAGGTCCAGTGGCTTGTTTTGCCAGAGATTAAATCCACCTGCTGGGCAAGAAAAGGAGGTACCTGCCTGGGGCGAGCCCTGGAGAAGAGATGGGAATGGGGGGCGGGGCAGGGAGGGGGTTAGGATTTGGAAGATGACTGGGACAGAGACGGGCAGATGGGGCATCTGAACGCATGCCCATCAACTTCGGGTCGAAAAAGGCCGTTTGGAGTCCAAGCTGTTGGTAGCAGGCCTTCCAAAGGGATGTTTGGGAAGCGGCGGGAGGAAAGGAGGGGGCTCCGGGGCTCAGCTCCCTAACCCCGAGGCCCTGCTTCCCACCCGCAGGCTTGGATTGTGGAGCTGCGGGGGCGACGGTGCCTCCTGCTCGCCGGCTACGGCATCTGCGGCTCTGCCTGCCTCGGGCTGACGCTGGTGCTGCTCTTCCAGGTCAGGACCACCCTGGGGGCTGCCAGGGAGGTGGGAGGGCCTCATCGCGTAGCCAGCGCCCTAGAGCCCGTGGCTGGTCCCCAACCTGTGGACCGCCTGCCTCTGGACACACGAGGGAGTTTCAAAAAAGCTTGGGATATTGTCCGGGGTCGTTCGTTCTCGCCGGTGCCTTTGTGGGGGCCCCGTGTTAAGTAGGGTACTAGAGCCCCCTTACTGGGCCTCCCGCCATCAAGCTCCGAGATGACTGACTCGCCTGCTCACGGCCTTCAAGTAAGTAATGGAGACAATGATGCCCCGACGGTAAGGGGTGCCACGGGGAAGCCCTTGACTGCGAACCAAAATGTGGGCCGTTTAGACCCGCCCAGCAGATCTGCGGGAGAAAAGGCCCAGTGATCTGTGCCCGCAAGAACCCAATCGGAACCCACTGTCGTGGAGTTATCCCAGCACACGATGACCCTTTAGGATGACAGAGTCCAGCTTGAGCTAGCTGCAGGCCCACCCCCTCATCCCCTATGGTTCCGTAGGAGAGAACAGACCTGCTCCATGGGGGTGTCTAAGCCCGTAAAACTTCTCTGAAACAGACTGTCTCATCCCAAGGCACACTGGTGGATTTGAACCATCAACCTTTGGGTGAACAGCTCCCCCCACTTAACCCGGGGCACCACGAGGCCTCCTTTTGAAAAAAAAAGCTGCCATCAGGAAAACCGTGGGGTACAGCTCTCCTCTGACACCCAGGTCACTATAAGTCACTCCGTGGGGGGGGGGGGGGCCAACAATGATATAAGGTCAAGGAGAAGAAAGGAAACAATTATAATAAGGTAAGCATTTGAATAGGGAAGTGTTTGCATGCTGCTACACTAGGAAACACCTGCATATAAACGAGGAAGTGTGGGTTGACCAGAAGTCATTCCATCGGAGCGCGGCAGGCAGATAGTAATGGGGTAGAGAGGTGTGTCATGGGTCAACTAGAACCAATCGTGCGCTGTCCAATAGATAAGACTCCCAGCGACCCCTGTGCTTCAGGGTAGAACTGCTTCACAGGGTTTCCTAGACGGTAAATCTTTCCTCTCTGTGAACGTTTTACTGTGGAGGTGAACAGAGTGAATGCACGATTCGTAGACTTTTTTTTTGCCTCGCTCATTCACTGCCATCTCCTTAGCTACCATGGCTGATTCCCCTGTCTCCTTCCCTCACCTTCTGAACCTTGTCTCGGCTAAATGCTGCCCTTTGGGCCTTCAATGGTTGATTATTCTACCACAGCGTGAGTTCTGTTTCAGAGCCACCGTCTCGGGAACCCCACCTGTTTTCCTCAGGAAGCCTGGTCTCAATTTTTGTTGCGCGTTTTTCTCCAGCTCAGCCACGGACCTTCTAGTGTGATCTCTGCAGAGCAGCTGATGCAGAAGTGGCTGGGCACCATCTGGTTCTTCCGGTCTCTGATTTGTGGTGATGGACACTTGCCTGCTTCATGAGTTCATTGGGCTCATTCCTTGGCTATGCCGTGTGCTTTACATCACTCTCTTCCCTCGGCCTGGGGAAGAGACCAGCGGCTCACCTCCATTGGCGGCTTACCCACTTTGAAGACCCCAGTAGAGGCTGTAGCTTTACCATAGACAACCACCCACTCTTTTGTCTCATTGGACGTCTCGGTGAGCTGGAACCACCGACCTTTCCGTTAGCAACCAAGCATTAACCATTGCACTGCCTCATGGTTGGCCCAGTAACTGCATGGGACCAGAGAGAGCAGAAAGTGCCCCTCACGGAAGCGGCTTCCCCAGTCAAGTGAAGCAGGTTGGGATGAAGGAAGTGAGGGAAGAATGGAATATTCTCACAAAGGACTTGGGCTGGTTGATAAACATGTTTTATATAATTATATAACTCCCTGGGTTATAACTTGGGGGCAGAACTCTTATCTTGAAATCCTGCCACGTGTCCTGGTGTCAGTCTCTGTGACGAAAACCATCATTGGGGTGTTGTCAGAATAAGATTAAAACAAGGCCCCTTTGTGGCACAATGGTTAAACATTTACTGGCCGACTGGAAGGTTGGTGGTTCCAATCCCACCCTCGGTGGGTTAGGATGTCAGAAAAGTCCACTGGGTGGGAGCGGGGAGGAGCCTCACGGGGAAGAGCTCAAAGACCTGAAATCTGCTCCTGTCAAGCCTGCCTTTGCTGTTGTCCGCTGCCTTCATTTCTGACTCTCAGTGGCCCAGTGAGTTCAACACAGCAGAACACTGCCTTGCCCCAGTCAGCCTCACAATCGACCCTGTGATAGGATCTTCCACGCTACCAAGCTTGATGCCCATCGCCAGGGACTCCTCCTGCTTGACTGCATGTCCAAAGTATATAAGATGAAGGCTCACTCACTTCATTTTTGTTTGTTTAGTTTTGGGTTTTTTTTTTTTTTTTTTGGACATCCTCTGGTGGTAGGAGTAGGAGGCCCAGCCTTGCTGCTGGAGTTGAACCTCCATCCCAGTGGGCCGCAGTCCCGTACACAATCACTACGCCACCGGGGCTCAGCCCCACTCACTTCACTTTTAAGGACCATTTCAGTTGAATTTTTTTTTAAGCCAGGTCTCTTTGTTCTTTTGACAGTCGTGGCACAGTCACTGTTCTTTACCAACATGAAGGCAAAGACACTAGTTCTCTTGGAGACTTCGTTACTCGTTATCGCATGTAGATGTAAATATGTGGAGATTAAAAATATGATGGTGTGGCTTGGATCCACCTTAGTCCTCAAAGTGGCATCTTGGTGCTGGGGGAGTCACCCTCTAACATGGCACCACGAGTCCAGTAGGCACAGTTGTACAGCGGCAATAATAAGTAAAGATTATAGTAAAGTCATAGAACCTATAAGAAATAGAAAAGAGATAGAAATAATGTAGTCAGACATACTTTCATGGTAGCATGCTCACCTCAGCGCCGCTTCGTGGTTCACGTGGAGAGAGATTTTTTTATTTGGGGGGGGTCATCACTGCCCTCTGGTGGTGGGAGTAGGAGGCCCAGCCTTTGCTCCTGTGGAGCCGCTGCTGGAATTTGAACCTCCATCCCAGTGGGCCGCAGTGCCGCGCACAACCACTACGCCACCGGGGCTCAGCCCCAAGAGAGATTATTTTTTTATCTTTTTTTCCCCAATGTCCAGACCATGCAGAAAAGAGAAAATGATTATTTTCATCTCAATTTGCAAGGATCTCATGTATTTTATCCCATGCATATAACTGCTTCTATCGAGAGAAAGCTACTTATTGCTAACCAAGGCTTTTAAATCTTTTGGAGACATGCCAGCCCCCTAATTACAGGTAAGGACACGCATCACAAGAAAGGAGTGTGCTGTAGGTAATACAGTAATGGGGGGGATGAATCTAGGGGTGCACATGCTATAGGAAGAGGGGTGGGGTAATATGTGATAAGATGGGGGAGCCTAGATTCAGGAGGGCAGCCTAACTTTGGATGTCACTGAACAGGTTTGACTTGTTTTCTGGCTCTTCCTGGAGACCCTGAGCACTAGAGGGTGAGCCCCACCTACTGGGACCAGACTTTTGGTTGGAAAACTTCAGGGAGAAGTATTCTATTGTTCTTACCAGCAGGGAGTAGACGCACCCAGACCCCGGCCTGACAGGCTGAAAGCATCTGGTCTCTCACCATGTGCTGGCA